>JAXLNO010005221.1:0-33620 GCA_038087875.1 Malacoraja senta | reverse complement strand
GACCTTGCCGGATTTCTGGCGACCTTGCCTGAAATATAGTAACCTCGCCGGATTTGTGGCGACCTTGCCGGATTTATGGCGACCTTGCCGGAAAAATGGCGACCTCGCCGGATTTGTGGCGACCTTCCCGTATTTATGGCGACCTTGCCGGAAATATGGCGATCTCGCCGAATTTTTGGCGACCTTGCCGGATTTATGGCGACCTTGCCGGAAATATGGCGACCTTGCCGGATTAGTGGCGACCTTGCCGTAAATATGGCGACTTTGCCGGAAATATGGCGCCCTTGCCGGATTTGTGGCGACCTTGCCGGAAATATGGCGACCTCGCCGGTTTATGGCGACCTTGCCGGATTTATGGCGATCTTGCCGGAAATAATGGCGACCTCGCCGGATTTATGCCGACCTTGCCGGCTTTATGGCGACCTTGCCGGAAATATGGCGAACTAGGCGGATTTATGGCGACCGTGCCGGATTTATGGCGACCTTGCCGGGAATATGGCGACCTCGCCGGGAATATGGCGACCTCGCCGGATTTATGGCGACCTTGCCGGATTTATCGCGACATGGCCGGATTTATGGCGACCTTGCCGGAAATATAGCGAGCTCGCCGGATTTATGGCGACCTTGCCGGATTTATGGCGACCTTGGCGGAAAGATGGCGACCTCGCCGGATTTATGGCGACCTTGCCGGATTTATGGCGACCTTGCCGGATTTATGCCGACCTTGCCAGAAATATGGCGACCACGCCGGATTTGTGGCGAACTTGCCAGATTAATGGCGACTTTGCCTGAAATATGGCGACGTCGCCGGATTTATAGCGACTTTGCCGGATTTGTGGCGACCTTGCCGGAAATATGGCGACCTCGCCGGATTTATGGCGACCTTGCCGGAGTTATGGCGATCTTGCCTGTAATATGGCGTCCTTACCGGATTGGTGCCGACCTTGCCGGATTTATGGCGACCTTGCCGGAAATATGGCGACCTCGCTGGATTTATGGCGACCTTGCCGGAAATATGGCGACCTCGTCGGATTTATGGCGACCTTGCCGGATTTATGGCGACCTTGCTGGAAATATGGCGACCTCGCCGGATTTATGGCGACATTGCCGGATTTGTGGCGACGTTCCCGGAAATATGGCGACCACGCCGGATTTGTGGCGACCTTGCCAGATTAATGGCGACCTTGCCGGAAATATGGCGACGTCGCCGGATTCATAAATCCGGCAAGTTTGCCATAATTCCGGCGAGGTCGCTATATTTCCGGCAAGTCGCCATAAATCCGGCAAGGTCGCCATAAGTCCGGCGAGGTCGCCATATTCTCGGCAAGGTCGCCATAAATCCGGCAAGGTCGGCATATGTCCGGCGAGGTCGCCATTATTTCCGGCTACGTCGCAATAAATCCGGCGTCGCAACAAATCCGGCAAGGTCGCCATAGTTCCGGAAATATGGCGACCACGCCGGATTTGTGGCGACCTTGCCAGATTAATGGCGACCTTGCCGGAAATATGGCGACGTCGCCGGATTTATAGCGACTTTGCCGGATTTATGGCGACCTTCCCGGAAATATGGCGACCTCGCCGTATTTGTGGTGACCTTGACAGATTAATGGCGACCTTGCCGGAAATATGGCGACCTTGCCGGATTTGTGGCGACCTTGCCGGATTTATAGCGACCTTGCCAGATTTATGGCGACTTTGCCGGAAATATGGCGACCTCGCCGGATTTGTGGCGACCTTGCAGGATTTATGGCGACCTTGCCGGAAATATGGCGACCTCGCTGGATTTGTGGCGTCCTTTCCGGATTTATGGCGACCTTGCCGGATATTTGTCGACCTCGCCGGATTTGTGGCGACCATGCCGGAAATATGGCGACCTTGCCTGAAATATGGCGACCTTGCCGGATTTGTGGCGACCTTGCCGGAAATATAGCGACCTTGCCGGAAATATGGCGACCTTGCCGGATTCGTGGCGGCCTTGCCGTAAATATGGCGACATTGCCGGAAATATGGCGACCTTGCCGGATTTGTGGCGACCTTGCCGGAAATATGGCGGCCTCGCCGGATTTATGGCGACCTTGCCGGATTTATGGCGATCTTGCCTGAAATATGGCGACCTTACCGGATTGGTGCCGACCTTGCCGGATTTCTGGCGACCTTGCCAGAAATATAGTAACCTCGCCGGATTTCTGGCGACCTTGCCGGATTTATGGCGACCTTGCCGGAAAACTGGCGACCTCGCCGGATTTGTGGCGACCTTCCCGTATTTATGGCGACCTTGCCGGAAATATGGCGATCTCGCCGAATTTTTGGCGACCTTGCCGGATTTATGGCGACCTTGCCGGAAATATGGGGACCTTGCCGGATTAGTGGCGACCTTGCCGTAAATATGGCGACCTTGCCGGAAATATGGCGCCCTTGCCGGATTTGTGGCGACCTTGCCGGAAATATGGCGACCTCGCCGGTTTATGGCGACCTTGCCGGATTTATGGCGATCTTGCCGGAAATATTGGCGACCTCGCCGGATTTATGCCGACCTTACCGGATTTATGGCGACCTTGCCGGAAATATGGCGAACTAGGCGGATTTATGGCGACCTTGTCGGATTTATGGCGACCTTGCCGGGAATATGGCGACCTCGCCGGGAATATGGCGACCTCGCCGGACTTATGGCGACCTTGCCGGATGTTTCGCGACATTGCCGGATTTATGGCGACCTTGCCGGAAATATAGCGAGCTCGCCGGATTTATGGCGACCTTGCCGGATTTATGGCGAACTTGGCGGAGAGATGGCGACCTCGCCGGATTTATGGCGACCTTGCCGGATTTATGGCGACCTTGCCGGATTTGTGCCGACCTTGCCAGAAATATGGCGACCACGCCGGATTTGTGGCGACCTTGCCAGATTAATGGCGACCTAGCCTGAAATATGGCGACGTCGCCGGATTTATAGCGACTTTGCCGGATTTGTGGCGACCTTGCCGGAAATATGGCGACCTCGCCGGATTTATGGCGACCTTGCCGGAGTTATGGCGATCTTGCCTGTGATATGGCGTCCTTACCGGATTGGTGCCGACCTTGCCGAATTTATGGCGACCTTGCCGGAAATATGGCGACCTCGCTGGATTTATGGCGACCTTGCCGGAAATATGGCGACCTCGTCGGATTTATGGCGACCTTGCCGGATTTATAGCGACCTTGCCGGATTTGTGGCAACCATGCCGGAAATACGGCGACCATGCCGGAACTATGGCGACCTTGCCGGATTTCTGGCGACATTGCCGGAAATACGGCGACCATGCCGGAACTATGGCGACCTTGCCGGATTTGTGGCGATCTTGGCGGAAATACGGCGACGTTGCCGGAACTATGGCGACCTTGCCGGATTTGTTGCGATCTTGCCGGATTTATTGCGATGTAGCCGGAAATAATGGCGACCTCGCAGGACATATGCCGACCTTGCCGGATTTATGGCGACCTTGCCGAGAATATGGCGACCTCGCCGGACTTATGGCGACCTTGCCGGATTTATGGCGACTTGCCGGAAATATGGCGACCTCGCCGGAATTATGGCAAACTTGCCGGATTTATGGCGAGTTTGCCGTTAATATGGCGACATCGCCGGATTTATGGCGACCTTGCCGGATTTATGGCGACCTTGCCGGAAATATGGCGACCTCGCCGGATTTGTGGCGACCTTGCAGGATTTATGGCGATCTTGCCGGAAATATGGCGACCTCGCTGGATTTGTGGCGTCCTTTCCGGATTTATGGCGACCTTGCCGGATATTTGTCGACCTCGCCGGATTTGTGGCGACCATGCCGGAAATATGGCGACCTTGCCGGAAATATGGCGACCTTGCCGGATTTGTGGCGACCTTGCCGGAAATATAGCGACCTTGCCGGAAATATGGCGACCTTGCCGGATTAGTGGCGGCCTTGCCGTAAATATGGCGACCTTGCCGGAAATATGGCGTCCTTGCCGGATTTGTGGCGACCTTGCCGGAAATATGGCGACCTCGCCGAATTTATGGCGACCTTGCCGGATTTATGGCGATCTTGCCTGAAATATGGCGACCTTACCGGATTGGTGCCGACCTTGCCGGATTTCTGGCGACCTTGCGTGAAATATAGTAACCTCGCCGGATTTGTGGCGACCTTGCCGGATTTATGGCGACCTTGCCGGAAAAAATGGCGACATCGCCGGATTTGTGGCGACCTTCCCGTATTTATGGCGACCTTGCCGGAAATATGGCGATCTCGCCGAATTTTTGGCGACCTTGCCGGATTTCTGGCGACCTTGCCGGAAATATGGCGACCTTGCCGGATTAGTGGCGACCTTGCCGTAAATATGGCGACCTTGCCGGAAATATGGCGTCCTTGCCGGATTTGTGGCGACCTTGCCGGAAATATGGCGACCTCGCCGGTTTATGGCGACCTTGCCGGATTTATGGCGATCTTGCCGGAAATATGGCGACCTCGCCGGATTTATGGCGACCTTGCCGGAGTTATGGCGATCTTGCCTGTAATATGGCGTCCTTACCGGATTGGTGCCGACCTTGCCGGATTTATGGCGACCTTGCCGGAATATGGCGACCTTGCTGGATTTATGGCGACCTTGCCGGAAATATGGCGACCTCGTCGGATTTATGGCGACGTTGCCGGATTTATAGCGACCTTGCCGGATTTGTGGCAACCATGCCGGAAATACGGCGACCATGCCGGAACTATGGCGACCTTGCCGGATTTCTGGCGACCTTGCCGGAACTATGGCGACCTTGCCGGATTTGTGGCGTTCTTGCCGGAAATACGGCGACCTTGCCGGAACTATGGCGACCTTGCCGGGTTTGTTGCGACCTTGCCGGATTTATTGCGACCTAGCCGGAAATAATGGCGACCTCGCCGGACATATGCCGACCTTGCCGGATTTATGGCGACCTTGCCGAGAATATGGCGACCTCGTCGGACTTATGGCGACCTTGCCGGATTTATGTCGACGCCGGAAATATGGCGACCTCGCCGGAATTATGGCAAACTTGCCGGATTCATGGCGAGTTCGCCGTTAATATGGCGACATCGCCGGATTTATGGCGACCTTGCCGCATTGATGGCGACCTTGCCGAAAATATGGCGACCTCGCCGGACTTATGGATACCTTGCCGGATTTATGGCGACGCCGGAAATATGGCGACCTCGCCGGAATTATGGCAAACTTGCCGGATTCATGGCGAGTTTGCCGTTAATATGGCGACATCGCCGGATTTATGGCGACCTTGCCGGATTTATGGCGACCTTGCTGGAAATATGGCGACCTCGCCGGAATTATGGCGACCTTGCCGGATTTGTGGTGACCTTCCCGGAAATATGGCGACCTCGCCGGATTTGTGGTGACCTTGCCAGATTAATGGCGAGCTTGCCGGAAATATGGCGACCTTGCCGGATTTGTGGCGACCTTGCCGGATTTATAGCGACCTTGCCGGAATTATGGCGACTTTGCCGGATTTGTGGCGACCTTGCCGGATTTATGGCGACCTTGCCGGAAATATGGCGACCTCGCCGGATTTATGGCGACCTTGCCGGATTGATGGCGACCTTGCCGTAAACACGGCGATCTTGCCGGATTTATGGCAACCTTGCCGGAAATATGGCGACCTCGCCGGATTTATGGCGACCTTGCCGGAAATATGTCGACCTCGCCGGATTTGTGGCGACCTTGCCGCCTAATTTGGTCGCCTAATTATAGGAAGGATGTCAACAAAATAGAGAGAGTACAGAGGGGATTTACTAAAATGTTGCCTGGGTTTCAGCAACTGTTACAGAGAAAGGTTGAACAAGTTAGGTCTTTATTCTTTGAAGCGCAGAAGGTTAAGAGGGGACGATAGAAGTCTTTAAAATTATGAACGGGTTAGATACAGTGGACGTGAATAAGCTTTTCCCATTGAGAGTAGGGAAGATTCAAACAAGGGGACATGACGAGAATTTAGGGACAGAAGTTTAGGGATAACATTAGGGGGAACTTCTTTACTCAGGGAGTGGTAGCTGTGTAGAATGAGCTTCCAGTGGAAGTGGTGGAGGCAGGTTCGACGTTATCCTTTAAAAATAGATTGGATGGGTATATGGACGGGAAAGGAATGGAGGTGTGTGTAAATCACTTCAAAGCATATAAGATTTACACACATCTTTATTCAGCACATTAACTTATCAGCATTACAGGTTTAGGTGTTGTCAGTTCATCCTGGCTGCTTCAACTAACGGTGCTGTGAATGGGCGTTAGTATAATTGTTATAATGGGGCGGAGTTAGTGATGCCAACTAAGTGTGATTGATTCACATGCATCCTCAATCTACATCCTTTCCCCTAAAGATTAAAAGCATATTAAACATACTCGCCATACCTGTCTGGTGGTCTACTAACACGGCCCGAACGCGTGTGGACCCAACCATCCCCTCCCTCAACTGAAGGATGAGGCGGGGAGGTTGAAGGTGAAAACCGCACGGGAGAGGATTGTGGTGACCGAGGGGGGAACTATGGCGACCTTGCCGGATTTGTTGCGACCTTGCCGGATTTATGGCGACCTCGCCGGAAATAATGGCGACCTCGCCGGACATATGCCGACCTTGCCGGATTTATGGCGGCCTTGCCGGGAATATGGCGACCTCGCCGGACTTATGGCGACCTTGCCGGATTTATGGCGACTTGCCTGAAATATGGCGACCTCGCCGGAATTATGGCTAACTTGCCGGATTTATGGCGAGTTTGCCGTTAATATGGCGACATCGCCGGATTTATGGCGACCTTGCCGGAACTATGGCGACCTTGCCGGATTTGTGGCGATCTTGCCGGAAATACGGCGACCTTGCCGGAACTATGGCGACCTTGCCGGATTTGTTGCGACCTTGCCGGATTTATGGCGACCTAGTCGGAAATAATGGCGACCTCGCCGGACATATGCCGACCTTGCCGGATTTATGGCGACCTTGCCGGGAATATGGCGCCCTCGCCGGACTTATGGCGACCTTGCCGGATTTATGGCGACTTGCCGGAATTATGGCGACCTCGCCGGAATTATGGCAAACTTGCCGGATTTATGGCGAGTTTGCCGTTAATATGGCGACATCGCCGGATTTATGGCGACCTTGCCGGATTTATGGCGACCTTGCTGGAAATATGGCGACCTCGCCGGATTTATGGCGACCTTGCCGGATTTGTGGCGACCTTGCCGGAATTATGGCGACCACGCCGGATTTGTGGCGACCTTGCCAGATTAATGGCGACCTTCCCGGAAATATGGCGACGTCGCCGGGTTTATAGCGACTTTGCCGGATTTATGGCGACCTTGCCGGAAATATAGCGACCTCGCCGAATTTGTGCCGACCTTGCCGGATTTGTGGCGACCTTCCCGGAAATATGGCGACCTCGCCGGATTTGTGGTGACCTTGCCAGACTAATGGCGACCTTGCCGGAAATATGGCGACCTTGCCGGATTTGTGGCGACCTTGCCGGATATATAGCGACCTTGCCGGAATTATGGCGACTTTACCGGATTTGTGGCGACCTTGTCGGATTTATGGCGACCGTGCTGGAAATATGGCGACCTTGCCTGATTTATGGCGACCTTGCCGGAAATATGTCGACCTCGCCGGATTTGTGGCGACCTTGCCGCCTAATTTGGTCGCCTAATTATAGGAAGGATGTCAACAAAATAGAGAGACTACAGAGGGGATTTACTAGAATGTTGCCTGGGTTTCAGCAACTAAGTTAGAGAAAGGTTGAACAAGTTAGGTCTTTATCCTTTGAAGCGCAGAAGGTTAAGAGGGGGCTTGATAGAAGTCTGGATAAGCTTTTCCCATTGAGAGTAGGGAAGATTCAAACAAGGGGACATGACTTGAGAATTAAAGGACAGGAGTTTAGGGATAACATTAGGGGGTACTTCTTTACTCAGGGAGTGGTAGCTGTGTGGAATGAGCTTCCAGTGGAAGTGGTGGAGGCAGGTTCGATGTTATCCTTTAAAAATAGATTGGATGGTTATATGGACGGGAAAGGAATGGAGGGTTATGGTCTGAGTGCAGGTAGATGGGACTAGGGGTAAATTTTGTTTAAAAAAAACACAGTTCGGCACGGACTTGATGGGCCGAGATGGCCTGTTTCCGTTCTGTTATGGTTATATGGTTATATGGTTATATGGTTGCCGGATTTATGGCGGCCTTGCCGGAAATATGGCGACCTCGCCGTATATATGGCGACCTTGCCGGATTTATGGCGACCATGCCGGGAATATGGCGACCTCGCCGGACTTTTGGCGACCTTGCCGGATTTATGGCGACCTTGCCGGAAATATGGCGACCTCGCCGGACTTTTGGCGACCATGCCGGATTTATGGCGACCTTGCCGGATTTATAGCGACCTTGCCTGAAATGTGGCGACATTGCCGGATTTATAGCGACCTTGCCTGAAATGTGGCGACCTTGACGGATTTGTGGCGACCTTGCTGGATTTGGGGCGAACTTGCCGGATTTATGGCGACCTTGCCAGGAATGTGGCCACCTTGCCGGATTTATGGCGACATTCCCGGATTAATGGCGACCTTGCCGAAAATGTGGCGACCTTGCCGGATTTGTGGTGACCCTGCCCGATTTATGGCGACCTTGCCTGAAATGTGGCGACCTTGGTCGCCACCAATCCGGCAAGGTCGCCATATTTCCGGCAAGGTCGCCATTAATCTGGTAAAGTCACCACAAATCCGGCGAGGTCGACATATTTCCGGCAAGGTCGCCATAAATCCGGTAAAGGTCGCCATAAATCCGGCAAGGTCGCCACAAATCCGGCAAGGTCGCCATAGTTCCGGCAAGGTCGCCGTGTTTACGGCAAGGTCGCCATCAATCCGGCAAGGTCCCCATATTTCCGGCAATGTCGCCATAAATCCAGCAAGGTCGCCACAAATCCGACAAGGTCGCCATATTTCCGGCACGGTCGCCATAAATCCGACAACGTCGCCACAAATCCGGCAAAGTCGCCATATTTCCGGCAAGGTCGCTATAAATCCGGCAATGTTGCCACAAATCCGGCAAGGTCGCCATATTTCCGGCAAGGTCGCCGTTAATCTGGCAAGGGCACCCCAAATCCGGCGAGATCGCCATATTTCCGGGAAGGTCGCCACAAATCCGGCAAGGTCGTCACAAATTCGGCAAGGTCGCCATAAATACGGCAAGGTCGCCACAAATCCGGCGAGGTTACCATATTCCCGGCAAGGTCGCCATAAATCCGACAAGGTCGCCACAAATCCGGCTAGGTCGCCACAAATCCGACGAGGTCGCCATATTTCCGGCAAGGTGGCACAAATCCGGCAAGGTAGCCATAAATCCGGCAAGGTCGCCACAAGTCCGGCAAGGTCGCCATATTTCCGGCAAGGGCGCCATATTGACGGCAAGGTCGCCACTAATCCGGCAAGGTCGCCATATTTCCGGCAAGGACGCCTTAAATCCGTCAAGGTCGCCACAAATTCGGCGATGCCGCCATATATCATGGCAAGGTCGCCATAAATACGGCAAGGTCGCCACAAATCCGGCGAGGTCGCCCTTTTTCCGGCAAGGTCGCCATAAACCCGGCAAGGTCGCCAGAAATCCGACGAGGTTACCATATTTCAGGCAAATTCGCCATAAATCCGGTAATGTCCCGATAAATCCGGCGAGGTCGCCATATTTCCGGCAAGGTCGCCATAAATCCGGCAAGGTCGCCATAATTCCGGAGAGGTCGCAATATTTCCGGCAATGTCGCCATAAATCCGGCAAGGTCGCCATAAATCTGGCGAGCTCGCCATATTTCCGGCAAGGTCGCCATAAATCCAGCAAGGTCGCCATAAATCCGGCGAGCGCTATATTTCCAGCAAGGTCGCCATACATCCGTCAATGTCTCAATAAATCCGGCGAGGTCCCTATATTTCCGGCAAGGTCGCCATAAATCCGGCAAGGTCGCCATAAATCCGGCGAGGTCGCCATATTTCCGCCAAGGTCGCCATAAATCCGGCAAGGTTGCCATATTTCCGGCAAGGTCGCCATAAATCCGGCAAGGTCGCCATAAATCCGCCGAGGTCGCTATATTTCCGGCAAGGTCGCCACAAATCCGGCAAGGTCGACATATTTCCGGCAAGGTCGCCATATTTCCGGCAAGGTCGCCACAAATCCGGCGAGGTCGCCATATTTCCGGCAAGGTCGCCATAAATCCGGCAAGGTCGCCATAATTCCGGAGAGGTCGCAATATTTCCGGCAATGTCGCCATAAATCCGGCAAGGTCGCCATAAATCTGGCGAGCTCGCCATATTTCCGGCAAGGTCGCCATAAATCCAGCAAGGTCGCCATAAATCCGGCGAGCGCTATATTTCCAGCAAGGTCGCCATACATCCGTCAATGTCTCAATAAATCCGGCGAGGTCCCTATATTTCCGGCAAGGTCGCCATAAATCCGGCAAGGTCGCCATAAATCCGGCGAGGTCGCCATATTTCCGCCAAGGTCGCCATAAATCCGGCAAGGTTGCCATATTTCCGGCAAGGTCGCCATAAATCCGGCAAGGTCGCCATTAATCCGCCGAGGTCGCTATATTTACGGCAAGGTCGCCACAAATCCGGCAAGGTCGACATATTTCCGGCAAGGTCGCCATATTTCCGGCAAGGTCGCCACAAATCCGGCAAGGTCGCCATATTTCCGGCAAGGTCGCCATGAATCCGGCAAGGTCGCCACAAATCCGGCAAGGTCACCATATTCCCGGCAAGGTCGCCATAAATTCGGCAAGGTCTCCACTAATCCGGCAAGGTCGCCATATTACCGGCAAGGTCGCCATAATTCCGGCAAGGTCGCCACAATTCCGACAAGGTCGCCATATTTCCGGCAAGGTCGCCATATTTACGGCAAGGTCGCCACGAATCCGGCAAGGTCGCCATATTTCCGGCAAGGTCACCATAAATCCGGCAGGGTCGCCACAAATTCGGCGATGCCGCCATATTTCATGGCAAGGTCGCCATAAATACGGCAAGGTCGCCACAAATCAGGCGAGGTTACCATATTCCCGGCAAGGTCGCCATAAATCCGACAAGGTCGCCACAAATCCGGCTAGGTCGCCACAAATCCGACGAGGTCGCCATATTTCCCGCAAGGTCGCACAAACCCGGTAAGGTCGCCATAAATCCGGCAAGGTCGCCACAAATCCGGCAAGGTCGCCATATTTCCGGCAAGGTCGCCATAAACCCGGCAAGGTCGCCACAACTTCGGCGAGGTCGCCATATTTCCGGCAAGGTCGCCATAAATACGGCAAGGTCGCCACAAATCCGGCGAGGTCGCCATTTTTCCGGCAAGGTCGCATACATCCGGCAAGGTCGCCACAAATCCGGCGAGGTTGCCATATTTCAGGCAAGGCGCCATAAATCCGGCAAGGTCGCCATAAATCCGGCGGGGGTCGCCATATTCCCGGCAAGGTCGCCATAAATCCGGCAAGGTCGCCATCAATCCGGCGAGGTCGCCATATTTCCGGCAAGGTCGCCATAAATCCGGCAAGGTCGCCATAAATCCGGCGAGGTCGCCATATTTCAGGCAAAGGTCGCCATAAATCCGGCAACGTCGGCACCAATCCGGTAAAGTCGCCATATTTCAGGCAAGATCGCCATAAATCCGGCAAGGTCGCCATAAATCCGGCGAGGTCGCCATATTTCCGGCAAGGTCGCCACAAATCCGGCAAGGTCGCCATATTTCCGGCAAGGTCGCCATATTACGGTACGGTCGCCACTAATCCGGCAAGGTCGCCATATTTCCGGCAAGGTCGCCATAAATCCGGCAAGGTCGCCACAAATCCGGCAAGGTCGCCTTTTTTCCGGCAAGGTCGCCACAAATCCGGCAAGGTCGCCATATTTCCGGAAGGTCGCAATATTTACGGTACGGTCGCCACTAATCCGGCAAGGTCGCCATATTTTCGGCAAGGTCGCCATAAATCCGGCAAGGTCGCCACAAATTCGGCGATGCCGCCATATTTCATGGCAAGGTCGACATAAATACGGCAAGGTCGCCATTTTTCCGGCAAGGTCGCCATTTTTCCGGCAAGGTCGCCATAAACCCGGCAAGGTCGCCACAAATCAGGCGAGGTTACCATATTCCCGGCAAGCTCGCCATAAATCCGACAAGGTCGCCACAAATCCGGCTAGGTCGCCACAAATCCGACGAGGTCGCCATATTTCCGGCAAGGTCGCACAAATCCGGCAAGGTCGCCATAAATCCGGCAAGGTCGCCACAAATCCGGCAAGATCGCCATTTTTCCGGCAAGGTCGCCATACATCGGGCAAGGTCGCCACAAATCCGGCGAGGTTGCCATATTTCAGGCAAGGCGCCATAAATCCGGCAAGGTCGCCATAAATCCGGCGAGGTCGCCATATTCCAGGCAACGTCGCCATAAATCCGGCAAGGTCGCCATCAATCCGGCGAGGTCGCCATATTTCCGGCAAGGTCGCCATGAATCCGGCAAGGTTGCCATAATTCCGGCGAGGTCGCCATATTTCCGGCTAGTCGCCATAAATCCGGCAAGGTCGCCATAAATCCGGCAAGGTCGGCACAAATCCGGCGAGGTCGCCATATTTCCGGCAAGGCCGCCATGAATCCGGCAAGGTCGCCACAAATCCGGCAAGCTAACCATATTCTCGGCAAGGTCGCCATAAATCCGGCAAGGTCGCCACTAATCCGGCAAGGTCGCCATATTTCCGGCACGGACGCCATATTTCCGGCAAGGTCGCCACAAATCCGGCATGGTCGCCATAGTTCCGGCAAGGTCGCCGTATTTCCGGCAAGGTAGCCAGAAATCCGGCAAGGTCGCCATAGTTCCGGCTTGGTCGCCGTATTTCCGGCAAGGTCGCCACAAATCCGGCAAGGTCGCTATAAATCCGGCAAGGTCGCCATAAATGCGACGAGGTCGCCATGTTTCCGGCAAGGTCGCCATAAATCCAGCGACGTCGCCATTTTTCCGGCAAGATCGCCACAAATCCTGCAAGGTCGCCATAGTTCCGGCAAGATCGCCGTATTTCCGGCAAGGTCGCCAGAAATCCGGCAAGGTCGCCATCGTACCGGCTTGGTCGCCATATTTCCGGCAACGTCGCCAAAAATCCAGCGACGTCGCCATATTTCCGGCAAGGTCGCCATAAATCCGGCGAGCGCTATATTTCCAGCAAGGTCGCCATAAATCCGGCAATGTCTCAATAAATCCGGCGAGGTCCCTATATTTCCGGCAAGGTCGCCATAAATCCGGCAAGGTCGCCATAAATCCGGCGAGGTCGCCATATTTCCGCCAAGGTCGCCATAAATCCTGCAAGGTTGCCATATTTCCGGCAAGGTCGCCATAAATCCGGCAAGGTCGCCATAAATCCGCCGAGGTCGCTATATTTCCGGCAAGGTCGCCACAAATCCGGCAAGGTCGACATATTTCCGGCAAGGTCGCCATATTTCCGGCAAGGTCACCACAAATCCGGCAAGGTCGCCATATTTCCGGCAAGGTCGCCATGAATCCGGCAAGGTCGCCACAAATTCGGCGATGCCGCCATATTTCATGACAAGGTTGCCATAAATACGGCAAGGTCGCCACAAATCCGGCGAGGTTACCATATTGCCGGCAAGGTCGCCATAAATCCGACAAGGTCGCCACAAATCCGGCTAGGTCGCCACAAATCCGACGAGGTCGCCATATTTCCCGCAAGGTCGCACAAACCCGGCAAGGTCGCCATAAATCCGGCAAGGTCGCCACAAATCCGGCAAGGTCGCCATATTTCCGGCAAGGTCGCCATAAATCCGGCAAGGCCGCCACAACTTCGGCGAGGTCGCCATATTTCCGGCAAGGTCGCCATAAATACGGCAAGGTCGCCACAAACCCGGCGAGGTCGCCATTTTTCCTGCAAGGTCGCCATACATCCGGCAAGGTCGCCACAAATCCGGCGAGGTTGCCATATTTCAGGCAAGTTCGCCACGAATCCGGCAACGTCGCCATAAATCCGGCGAGGTCGCCATATTTCCGGCAAAGTCGCCATAAATCCGGCAACGTCGGCACGAATCCGGTAAAGTCGCCATTTTTCAGGCAAGATCGCCATAAATCCGGCAAGGTCGCCATAAATCCGGCGAGGTCGCCATATTTCCGGCAAGGTCGCCACAAATCCGGCAAGGTCGCCATATTTCCGGGAAGGTCGTCATATTTACGGTACGGTCGCCACTAATCCGGCAAGGTCGCCATATTTCCGGCAAGGTCGCCATAAATCCGGCAAGGTCGCCACAAATCCGGCGAGGTCGCCATTTTCCCGGCAAGGTCGCCATAAATACGGCAAGGTCGCCACAAACCCGGCGAGTTCGCCATGTTTCCGTCAAGGTCGCCATAAATCCGACAAGGTCGCCACAAATCCGGCGAGGTTACCATATTCCCGGCAAGGTCGCCATAAATCCGACAAGGTCGCCACAAATCCGGCTAGGTCGCCACAAATCCGACGAGGCCGCCATATTTCCGGCAAGGTCGCACAAATCCGGCAAGGTAGCCATAAATCCGGCAAGGTCGCCACAAGTCCGGCAAGGTCGCCATATTTCCGGCAAGGTCGCCATATTTACGGCAAGGTCGCCACTAATCCGGCAAGGTCGCCATATTTACGGCAAGGTCGCCATAAATCAGGCAAGGTCGCCACAAATTCGGCGATGCCGCCATATATCATGGCAAGGTCGCCATAAATACGGCAAGGTCGCCACAAATCCGGCGAGGTCGCCACAAATCCGACGAGGTCGCCATATTTCCGGCAAGGTCGCACAAATCCGGCAAGATAGCCATAAATCCGGCAAGGTCGCCACAAGTCCGGCAAGGTCGCCATATTTCCGGCAAGGTCGCCATATTTACGGCAAGGTCGCCACTAATCCGGCAAGGTCGCCATATTTACGGCAAGGTCGCCATAAATCCGGCAAGGTCGCCACAAATTCGGCGATGCCGCCATATATCATGGCAAGGTCGCCATAAATACGGCAAGGTCGCCACAAATCCGGCGAGGTCGCCATTTTTCCGGCAAGGTCGCCATAAACCCGGCATGGTCGCCATAAATCCGACGAGGTTACCATATTTCAGGCAAGTTCGCCATAAAGCCGGCAAAGTCCCGATAAAGCCGGCGAGGTAGCCATAAATCCGGCGAGGTCGCCATATTTCCGGCAAGGTCGCCACAATTCCGACAAGGTCGCCATATTTCCGGCAAGGTCGCCATATTTACGTCAAGGTCGCCACTAATCCGGCAAGGTCGCCATAAATCCGGCGAGGTCGCCATATTTCCGGCAAGTTCGCCACGAATCCGGCAACGTCGCCATAAATCCGGCGAGGTCGCCATATTTCCGGCAAAGTCGCCATAAATCCGGCAACGTCGGCACCAATCCGGTAAAGTCGCCATATTTCAGGCAAGATCGCCATAAATCCGGCAAGGTCGCCATAAATGCGGCGAGGTCGCCAGATTTCCGGCAAGGTCGCCACAAATCCGGCAAGGTCGCCATATTTCCGGCAAGGTCGCCATATTTACGGTACGGTCGCCACTAATCCGGCAAGGTCGCCATATTTTCGGCAAGGTCGCCATAAATCCGGCAAGGTCGCCACAAATTCGGCGATGCCGCCATATTTCATGGCAAGGTCGACATAAATACGGCAAGGTCGCCACAAACCCGGCGAGGTCGCCATTTTTCCGGCAAGGTCGCCATAAACCCGGCAAGGTCGCCACAAATCCGGCGAGGTTACCATATTCCCGGCAATGTCGCCATAAATCCGACAAGGTCGCCATCAATCCGGCGAGGTCGCCATATTTCCGGCAAGGTCGCCATGAATCCGGCAAGGTTGCCATAATTCCGGCGAGGTCGCCATATTTCCGGCTAGTCGCCATAAATCCGGCAAGGTCGCCATAAATCCGGCAAGGTCGGCACAAATCCGGCGAGGTCGCCATATTTCCGGCAAGGCCGCCATGAATCCGGCAAGGTCGCCACAAATCCGGCATGGTAACCATATTCCCGGCAAGGTCGCCATCAATCCGGCAAGGTCGCCACTAATCCGGCAAGGTCGCCATATTTCCGGCACGGTCGCCGTATTTCCGGCAAGGTCGCCACAAATCCGGCATGGTCGCCATAGTTCCGGCAAGGTCGCCGTATTTCCGGCAAGGTAGCCAGAAATCCCGCAAGGTCGCCATAGTTCCGGCTTGGTCGCCGTATTTCCGGCAAGGTCGCCACAAATCCGGCAAGGTCGCTATAAATTCGGCAAGGTCGCCATACATCCGGCAAGGTCGCCACAAATCCGGCAAGTTCGCCATAGTTCCGGCAAGGTCGCCGTATTTCAGGCAAGATCGCCACAAATCCTGCAAGGTCGCCATAGTTCCGGCAAGGTCGCCGTATTTCCGGCAAGGTCGCCACAAATCCGACGAGGTCGCCACATTTCCGGCAAGGTCGCACAAATCCGGCAAGGTCGCCATAAATCCGGCAAGGTCGCCACAAATCCGGCAAGGTCGCCATTTATCCGGCAAGGTCGCCATACATCGGGCAAGCTCGCCACAAATCCCGCGAGGTTGCCATATTTCAGGCAAGGCGCCATAAATCCGGCAAGGTCGCCATAAATCCGGCGAGGTCGCCATATTCCAGGCAACGTCGCCATAAATCCGGCAACGTCGCCATCAATCCGGCGAGGTCGCCATATTTCCGGCAAGGTCGCCATGAATCCGGCAAGGTTGCCATAATTCCGGCGAGGTCGCCATATTTCCGGCTAGTCGCCATAAATCCGGCAAGGTCGCCATAAATCCGGCAAGGTCGGCACAAATCCGGCGAGGTCGCCATATTTCCGGCAAGGCCGCCATGAATCCGGCAAGGTCGCCACAAATCCGGCATGGTAACCATATTCCCGGCAAGGTCGCCATAAATCCGGCAAGGTCGCCACATTTCCGGCAAGGTCGCCACAAATCCGGCATGGTCGCCATAGTTCCGGCAAGGTCGCCGTATTTCCGGCAAGGTAGCCAGAAATCCCGCAAGGTCGCCATAGTTCCGGCTTGGTCGCCGTATTTCCGGCAAGGTCGCCACAAATCCGGCAAGGTCGCTATAAATTCGGCAAGGTCGCCATAAATGCGACGAGGTCGCCATATTTCCGGCAACGTCGCCATAAATCCAGCGACGTCGCCATATTTCCGGCAAGATCGCCACAAATCCTGCAAGGTCGCCATAGTTCCGGCAAGATCGCCGTATTTCCGGCAAGGTCGCCAGAAATCCGGCAAGGTCGCCATCGTTCCGGCTTGGTCGCCATATTTCCGGCAACGTCGCCAAAAATCCAGCGACGTCGCCATATTTTCGGCAAGGTCGCCATAAATCCGGCAAGGCCGGCACCAATCCGGTAAGGTCGCCATATTTCAGGCAAGATCGCCATAAATCCGGCAAGGTCGCCATAAATCCGGCGATGTCGCCATATTCCCGGCAAATTCGCCATAAATCCGGCAAGGTCGCCATAAATCCGGCAAGTCCGACACAAATCCGGCGAGGTCGCCATATTTCCGGCAAGGCCGCCATGAATCCGGCAAGGTCGCCACAAATCCGGCAAGGTCGTCATATTTCCGGCAAGTTCGCCATGAATCCGGCAAGGTCGCCACAAATCCGGCAAGGTCACCATATTCCCGGCAAGGTCGCCATAAATCCGGCAAGGTCGCCACTAATACGGCAAGGTCGCCATATTTCCGGCAAGGTCGCCATATTACCGGCAAGGTCGCCACAAATCCGGCAAGGTCGCCATAGTTCCGGCAAGGCCGCCGTATTTCCGGCAAGGTCGCCACAAATCCGGCAAGGTCGCCATATTTCCGGCTTGGTCGCCGTATTTCCGGCAAGGTCGCCACAAATCCGGCAAGGTCGCTATAAATTCGGGAAGGTCGCCATAAATCCGACGAGGTCGCCATATTTCCGGCAAGGTCGCCATAAATCCAGCGCCGTCGCCATATTTCCGGCAAGGTCGCCATAAATCCGGCAAGGTCTGCACCAATCCGGTAAAGTCGCCATATTCCCGGCAAGGTCGCCATAAATCCGGCAAGGTCGCCATAAATCCGGCAAGGTCGGCACAAATCCGGTGAGGTCGCCATATTTCCGGCAAGGCCGCCATGAATCCGGCAAGGTCGCCGTAGTTCCGGCTTGGTCGCCGTATTTCCGGCAAGGTCGCCACAAATCCGGCAAGGTCGCTATAAATTCGGGAAGGTCGCCATAAATCCGACGAGGTCGCCATATTTCCGGCAAGGTCGCCATAAATCCAGGACGTCGCCATATTTCCGGCAAGGTCGCCATAAATCCGGCAAGGTCGGCACCAATTCGGTAAGGTCGTCATATTCCCGGCAAGGTCGCCATAAATCCGGCAAGGTCGCCATAAATCCGGCAAGGTCGGCACAAATCCGGCGAGGTCGCCATATTTCAGGCAAGGCTGTCATGAATCCGGCAAGGTCGCCACAAATCCGGCAAGGTCGCCATATTACCGGCAAGGTCGCCACAAATCCGGCAAGGTCGCCATAGTTCCGGCAAGGTCGCCGTATTTCCGGCAAGGTCGCCAGAAATCCGGCAAGGTCGCCATAGTTCCGGCTTGGACGCCGTATTTCCGGCCACGTCGCCACAAATCCGGCAAGGTCGCTATAAATTCGGGAAGGTCGCCATAAATCCGACGAGGTCGCCATATTTCCGGCAAGGTCGCCATAAATCCAGCGACGTCGCCATATTTCCGGCAAGGTCGCCATAAATCCGGCAAGGTCGGCACCAATCCGGTAAGGTCGCCATATTCCCAGCAAGGTCGCCATATTTCCGGCAAGGTCGCCACAATTCCGGCGAGGTCGCCATACTTCCGGCAAGGTCGCCATACATCCGCAAGGTCGCCATAAATCCGGCAAGTTCGCCATAGTTCCGGCAAGGTCGCCGTATTTCAGGCAAGATCGCCACAAATCCTGCAAGGTCGCCATAGTTCCGGCAAGGTCGCCGTATTTCCGGCAAGGTCGCCAGAAATCCGGCAAGGTCGCCATAGTTCCGGCTTGGTCGCCGTATTTCCGGCAAGGTCGCCACAAATCCGGCAAGGTCGCTATAAATCCGGCAAGGTCGCCATAAATCCGACGAGGTCGCCATATTTCCGGCAAGGTCGCCATAAATCCTGCGACGTCGCCATATTTCCGGCAAGGTCGCCATAAATCCGGCAAGGTCAGCACCAATCCCGTCAGGTCGCCATATTTCAGGCAAGATCGCCATAAATCCGGCAAGGTCGCCATAATTCCGGCGAGGACGCCATATTCCCGGCAAGGTCGCCATAAATCCGGCAAGGTCGCCATAAATCCGGCAAGGTCGGCACAAATCCGGCGAGGTCGCCATATTTCCGGTAAGGCCGCCATGAATTCGGCAAGGTCGCCACAAATCCGGCAAGGTCGCCATATTTCCGGCAAGTTCGCCATGAATCCGGCAAGGTCGCCACAAACCGGCAAGGTCACCATATTCCCGGCAAGGTCGCCATAAATCCAGCAAGGTCGCCACTAATCCGGCAAGGTCGCCATATTTCCTGCAAGGTCGCCATATTTCCGGCAAGGTCGCCACAAATCCGACAAGGTCGCCATAGATCCGGCTTGGTCGCCGTATTTCCGGCAAGGTCGCCACAAATCCGGCAAGGTCGCTATAAATCCGGCAAGGTCGCCATAAATCCGAAGAGGTCGCCATATTTCCGGCAAGGTCGCCATAAATCCAGCGACGTCTCCATATTTCCGGCAAAGTCGCCATAAATCCGGCAAGGTCGCCATGAATCCGGCGAGGTCGCCATTTTTCCAGCAAGGTCGCCAAAAATCCGGCAAGGTCGCCGTAAATCCGGCGAGGTCGCTAAATTTCCGGCAAGGTCGCCACAAATCTGGCAAGGTCGCCATATTTCCGGCAAGGTCGCCATATTTCCGACAAGGTCGCCACAAATCCGGCAAGGTCGCCATATTTCCGGCATGGTCGCCATATTTACGGCAAGGTCGCCACAAATCCGGCAAGGTCGCTATAAATCCGGCAAGGTCGCCATAAATCCGAAGAGGTCGCCATATTTCCGGCAAGGTCGCCATAAATCCAGCGACGTCTCCATATTTCCGGCAAAGTCGCCATAAATCCGGCAAGGTCGCCATGAATCCGGCGAGGTCGCCATTTTTCCAGCAAGGTCGCCAAAAATCCGGCAAGGTCGCCGTAAATCCGGCGAGGTCGCTAAATTTCCGGCAAGGTCGCCACAAATCTGGCAAGGTCGCCATATTTCCGGCAAGGTCGCCATATTTCCGACAAGGTCGCCACAAATCCGGCAAGGTCGCCAAATTTCCGGCATGGTCGCCATATTTACGGCAAGGTCGCCACAAATCCGGCAAGGTCGCCATATTTCCGGCAAGGTCGCCATAAATCCGACAAGGTCGCCACAAATCCGGCTAGGTCGCCACAAATCCGGAGAGGTCGCCATATTTCCGGCAAGGCCGCCATGAATCCGGCAAGGTCGCCACAAATCCGGCAAGGTCGCCATATTTCCGGCAAGGTCGCCATAAATCCGGCAAGGTCGCCATAAATCCGGCGAGGTTGCCATATTCCCGCCAAGGTCGCCATAAATCCGGCAAGGTTGCCATAAATCCGGCGAGGTCGCCATATTTTAGCCAAGGTCATCATAAATCCGGCAAGGTCGCCATAAATCCGGCGAGGTCGCCATATTTCCGGCAAGGTCGCCACAAACCCGGCAAGGTCGCCATGAATCCGGCGAGGTCGCCATTTTTCCGGCAAGGTCGCCAAAAATCCGGCAAGGTCGCCGTAAATCCGGCGAGGTCGCTATATTTCCGGCAAGGTCGCCACAAATCTGGCAAGGTCGCCATATTTCCGGCAAGGTCGCCATATTTCCGGCAAGGTCGCCACAAATCCGGCAAGGTCGCCATATTTCCGGCATGGTCGCCATATTTACGGCAAGGTCGCCACAAATCCGGCAAGGTCGCCATATTTCCGGCAAGGTCGCCATAAATCCGACAAGGTCGCGTCAAATCCGGCTAGGTCGCCTCAAATCCGACGAGGTCGCCATATTTCCGGCAAGGTCGCACAAATCCAGCAAGGTCGCCATAAATCCGGCAAGGTCGCCACAAATCCGGCAAGATCGACATATTTCCGGCAAGGTCGCCATAAATCCGGCAAGGACGCCAGAAATTCGGCGAGGTCGCCATATTTCCGGCAAGGTCGCCATAAATACGGCAAGTTCGCCATAAATCAGGCAAGGTCGCCATAAATCCGGCAAGGTCGCCATACTTCCGGCAAGGTCGCCATAAATCCGGCAAGGTCGCCATAAATCCGGCGAGGTCGCCATATTTCCGGCAAGGTCGTCATAAATTCGGCAAGGTCGCCATAAATCTGGCGAGCTCGCCATTTTCCCGGCAAAGTCGCCATAAATCCGGCAAGGTCGCCATAAATCCGGCGAGCTCGCTATATTTCCGGCAATGTCGCCATAAATCCGGCAAGGTTCCCCATAAATCCGGCGAGGTCGCCATATTTCCGGCAAGGTCGCCATAAATCCGGCAAGGTCGCCATAAATCCGGCGAGGTCGCCATATTTCCGGCAAGGTCGCCATAAATCCGGCAAGGTCGGCATAAATCCGGCGAGGTTGCCATATTTCCGGCAAGGTCGCCATAAATCCGGCAAGATCACTATAAATCCGGCAAGGTCGCCATACCTCCGACGAGGTCGCCATATTTCCGGCAAGGTCGCCATAAATCCAGCGACGTCGCCATATTTCTGGCAAGGTCGCCATAAATCCGGCAAGGTCTGCACCAATCCGGTAAGGTCGCCATATTTCATGGAAGATCGCCATAAATCCGGCAAGGTCGCCATAAATCCGGCGAGGTCGCCATATTTCCGGCAAGGTCGCCATAAATCCGGCAAGGTCGCCATAAATCCGGCAAGGTCGGCACAAATCCGGCGAGGTCGCCATATTTCCGGCAAGGCCGCCATGAATCCGGCAAGTTCGCCACAAATCCGGCAAGGTCGCCATATTTCCGGCAAGTTTGCCATGAATCCGGCAAGGTCGCCACAAATCCGGCAAGGTCACCATATTCCCGGCAAGGTCGCCATAAATCCGGCAAGGTCGCCACTAATCCGGCAAGGTCGCCATATTTCCGGCAAGGTCGCCATAAATCCGGCAAGGTCGCCACTAATCCGGCAAGGTCGCCATATTTCCGGCAAGGTCGCCATATATCCGGCAAGGTCGCCACAAATCCGGCAAGGTCGCCATATTTCCGGCAAGGTCGCCATATTTACGGCAAGGTCGCCACTAATCCGGCAAGGTCGCCATATTTCCAGCAATGTCGCCATAAATCCGGCAAGGACGCCACAAATTCGGCGAGGTCGCCATATTTCCGGCAAGGTCGCCATAAATACGGCAAGTTCGCCATAAATCAGGCAAGGTCGCCATAAATCCGGCGAGGTCGCCATACTTCCGGCAAGGTCGCCATAAATCCGGCAATGTCGCGATAAATCCGGCGAGGTCGCTATATTTCCGGCAAGGTCGCCATAAATCCGGCAAGGTTCCCCATAAATCCGGCGAGGTCGCCATCTTTCCGGCAAGGTCGCCATAAATCCGGCAAGGTCGCCACAAATCCGGCGAGGTCGCCATATTTCCGGCAAGGTCGCCATAAATCCGGCAAGGTCTCCAGACATCCGACAATGTCGCCATATTTCCGGCAAGGTCGCCATAAATCCGGCGAGGTCGCCACAAATCCGGCAAGGTCGGCATACATCCGTCAAGGTCGCCACAAATCCGACAATGTCGCCATATTTCCGGCAAGGTCGCCATAAATCCGGCAAGGTCGCCACTAATCCGGCAAGGTCGCCATATTTCCGGCAAGGTCGCCATATATCCGGCAAGGTCGCCACAAATCCGGCAAGGTCGCCATATTTCCGGCAAGGTCGCCATATTTACGGCAAGGTCGCCACTAATCCGGCAAGGTCGCCATATTTCCAGCAATGTCGCCATAAATCCGGCAAGGACGCCACAAATTCGGCGAGGTCGCCATATTTCCGGCAAGGTCGCCATAAATACGGCAAGTTCGCCATAAATCAGGCAAGGTCGCCATAAATCCGGCGAGGTCGCCATACTTCCGCCAAGGTCGCCATAAATCCGACAATGTCGCGATAAATCCGGCGAGGTCGCTATATTTCCGGCAAGGTCGCCATAAATCCGGCAAGGTTCCCCATAAATCCGGCGAGGTCGCCATCTTTCCGGCAAGGTCGCCATAAATCCGGCAAGGTCGCCACAAATCCGGCGAGGTCGCCATATTTCCGGCAAGGTCGCCATAAATCCGGCAAGGTCTCCAGAAATCCGACAATGTCGCCATATTTCCGGCAAGGTCGCCATAAATCCGGCGAGGTCGCCACAAATCCGGCAAGGTCGGCATACATCCGGCAAGGTCGCCACAAATCCGACAATGTCGCCATATTTCCGGCAAGGTCGCCATAAATCCGGCAAGGTCGCCATATTTCCGGCAAGGTCGTCATAAATCCGGCAAGGTCGCCACAAATCGTGCAAGGTCGCCATATTTCCGGCAAGGTAGCCAGAAATAGAGTGATTTAGAGCGTTTCAGGTTTAAAACGGTTTAGAGGGTTTTGGAGGCGTTTACATGGGTTTGCATGTCTTTATAGGGGTTTACAGGGGTTACATGCGTTTGCAGGTGTTTACAGGTGTTTAGAGAGGATCGGAGGGTTACAGGGGTTTAGATGAGTTGAGAGGGTTTTAGAGGTGTACTTGGGGTTTACATGTGTTTAGATGGGGTTTAGAGGGGGTTTAGATGGGTTTAGAGGGGATTACAGCGATTTACTGGTGTTTAGTGGGGTATACATGGTGTTTGCATGTGTTTACAGGGGGTTTAATAGGGTTTTGAAGGGTTTAGAAGGATTTAGAGGCGTTTTCAGGGATTTACAGAGGTTTAGAGCAGTTTACAGGGTTTACAGGTGTTTAGCATTGTTTACATGGGTTTAGAGAGGTTTACCGGGGGGTTAGAGGGATTTAGAGTGGTTTATAGGTGTTTACGGGCGTTTTGAGTGGGTTACATGCGTTTATGTGGGTTTGGAGTGGGTTACAGGCGTTTAGAGGTGTTTAGAGTGGTTTACACGGGTTGGAGGGGTTTCGGTGAGTGTACCGGGGGTGTGAGGGGTTTACAGGAGAGTACATGTATTTAGAGAGGTTTAGAGAGGTTACAGTGGTTTAGCGGGGTTTAGAGTGGTTTACAGGGGTTTCCAGCGGTTTACAAGTGTTTAGAGCGGTTTAGAAGGGTTTAGAGGGGTTAAGAGTGGAGTGGTTTAGAGGGGTTTATAGGTATTTATAGGGGGGTTACAGGGGTTTACAGAGGTTTATAGGGGTGTGCAGGTGTTTAGAGGGTTTTAGACGAGTGTATAGGGGTTTAGAGTAATCTGGAGGGGTTTAGATGGGTTTAGAAGTGTTTAGAGGGGTTTAGATGTGTTTATAGGCGTTTAGAGGGGTGTAGAGTGGTTTAGAGGGGTTTTGAGTGGTTTACAGGGCTTTAGATGTGTTTAGGGTAGTTTACTGGTGTTTAGAGGGGTTTCGACTGGTTAACAGGGGGTTATATGGGGTTAGATTGGTTTAGAGGTGTTTAGAGGGGTTTACAGGTGTCTAGAGGGGTTTAGATGCGTTTACAGGGGGTTTACATGGGTTCAGAGGGCGTTACAGGCGTTTAGCGGGGATTAGAACGGTTTAGAGGGCTTTACAGGGGGTGTTTACATGGGGTTTGCAGGGCTTTAGAGGGGTTTAGGGTGGGTTAGAGGGGCTTAGATGGGTTTAGAGGGGTTTAGAGGGTGTTTACATGGGTTTAGACGGGTTTAGAGGGATTAGCGAGGTTTTCATATTTCAAGGTGTTTAGGGGGGTTTCCAGGGGTTAGAGGCGTTTACAGGGGTTTACAGGGTTTAGAGATGTTTAGATGTGTTTAGAGGAGTTTACAGTGGTTTAGAGAGATTTAGAGAGGATTACAGGGTTTACATGTGTTTAGAAGGGGTTGGAGCGGTTTTTGGTGGTTTAGAATGGTTTACAGGGGTATAGAAGGGTTTAGAGTGTTTATAGGGATTAAGGGGTTTAGGGGATTTAGAGGGATTTAGAGGGGTTTACAGGGGTTTACAAGGGTTTACAAGGCTTAACAGGTGTTTAGTGAGCTTTAGATGAGTTTACAGGAGAATAGAAAGGTTTAGAGGGTTTTAGAGGTCGAGTTTTATTGCCATAAACTCAAGCAGAGAAACAGAGAAAATAGGTGTAGCAATAGTCCTTCGAGCCAGCACTGCCATTCAATATGTTCATTGCTGTTCATCTAAAATCTGTACCTCTCTCCTGTTTTTTCCCATATCCCTTGATTTCGCTAGCTCCAAGAGCTAAATGTAACTCCCTCTTGAAAACATCCAGTGGATTGGCCTCCACTGCCTTCTGTGGCAGAGAATTCCACAGATTCACAATTCTCTGCGTGAAGAAAGTTTGTCCTCATCTCAGTCCTAACTGGCCTACCCTTTATTCTTAAACTGTGACCCCGGACATCGGGACAATTTTTCCTGCAGTTATTGCAAGTGAAAATCTAGCAGGCAAGCAGAATGCTTTCTCCAACCACCCCCATTTGAAGGCTGCTATCTTCCACCGTTTCTACCCAATGACAAGGTGGCGGCGCCTCGCGGCAGGGGCCTCTGCAGTCCGTCTCTTTTTTTTTCTTTTTGTCCTGTTAGGTGGATATCTGGGTTTTAGTTTTTATACTGTTTGTATCTGTGTATATGTGTGGGGGGGGGGGGGGGCGGGGGTAAACATTTTAAACTCTTCCCTGTACGGGGACCGACGTTTTTC
Source organism: Malacoraja senta (assembly GCA_038087875.1). Lineage (NCBI taxonomy): Eukaryota > Metazoa > Chordata > Chondrichthyes > Rajiformes > Rajidae > Malacoraja > Malacoraja senta. The sequence goes on along the minus strand of JAXLNO010005221.1, from coordinate 7,745 downwards.
CTTGTCGAGTCTCCGTTGTCGTTGGGCCTAACATCGTGGAGCCGGCGGCCTCCAATCGGAATCGACCTGGAGCCTGCGGACTTACCATCGCGGAGATGGCCGACTTCAGAGTGCGGAGCGCTGTTGTGGCAAGCGGCTGCGACACGACTTCGGAGCTTGGAGGCTTCTGCTGCAGGCCCTGTGGTGGTGACATCGGGAGCTCGCGGGTCCCTGGTGGGAGACCGCTTTTCGGAGCTCCCGCAACGAAAACTTCGCCCGCCGTATCGAGGGGATTAAATCGACCCGGAGCGGAGCCTTACACTCGCCCGGCGCAGCTTATACGACGCGGGACTTACTATCGCCCGTCGGGGGCTCAAACATCAAGAGCCTCGATCAGCTCGATGCAGCAGTATAACTACATGACTGCGGGAGAAGAATAAAATCAGAGAAAAGGGAAGAGATAAGACTTTGCCTTCCATCACAGCGAGGAGGTGTTTGGGATTCACTGCGATGGATATTTGTGTGTAATTTATGTTAATTGTGGTTTTTTGTTGTTGTTGTTGTTGTTATGACTGCAGAAAACGTAATTTCGTTTGAACCTATGTTTAAATGAGAATAAACGGCATTCTGATTACTTAAGAAGCCATTGGTTGTCCTCCAGGATGCACCAAGCCGCAGCCTGATCTATGCCGGTCACCTGGGCACAGAGACTCGCACGGCAGCGGCGCAACGCTTCCGACGGCCCGGGGAATCTTGCACTGAGGCAGCTCCATGGCTGAAGCTGCAGCGAGTGACTCGCCAGCCCGGCAAACACTCGGGAGCCCTGGCTTCCCTTCCGCATCTGTCCCCGCCGCAGCTTCTGCTTTCATCCCTCCCTCAGCCCCGGCCATCCAACACCCGCGGCACATGCAGTGGATATAAGTTTTGAAATTTTCGTTGATCACAGAATTTCTCAGGATAGAGCGTGAGAAATTTGTGATCAGCGTGAGAATTTCGCCAAATGCGTGATTCTCACGCTCAATGCGTGAGAGTTGGCAGCCCTGCATCAACAATTCCTTCACTCCATGGATGCTGCCTCACCCGTTGAGTTTCTCCAGCATTTTTGTCTGCCTTCTTGTACAGGTCACCTCGGCTCCAACAAGGATCTCAGGCGTCCCACAATCTGAATGGCTGCCCCTTCCACCAACTCGGCAGCCAGGCCACTTCACCTGTCCTCCCTTCTTGTTCTTGCCCTCAGCAGCATGTTGCACCAGGAGCAATCTGGAGATTACTACCCTCCCCCCACCATCGTGGTCCTGTTCTTATAACCATTTGCCTTCTTCCCCGTATACATCCTGTTTCTGTGGGTGCTCACCCTACCTACAGTAGATCTTTTGTGCCAGAGCAGACCTGGCGGCACCCCGTCCCCATTGAGAATGATCTGCAAGCCTAGTATTTTCTCACATGTCAGTCCCGCCATCCCAGGGATCAATCTCGTGAACCTACGCTGCACTGCCTCGATCACAAGGATGTCCTTCTCAAATTAATAGACCAAAACTGTACACAATACTCCAGATGTGGTCTTACCAGAGCCCTATACAACTGCAGAAGTACAAGTACACCCATATCTCGATGCACCTCCCCCTTGCCTAACCTAACCCCATTGAGATAATAATCTGCCCCCTTGTTTTTGCCGCCAAAGTAGATAACCTCACATTTATCTATATTATACGGCATCCGCTACGCATCTGCCCACTCACTTAACCTGTCCAGATCACCCTGCAAACCTACTTAACATCCTCTTCTCAGTTCAGACTGCCACTCAGCTTTGTGTCATCCGCAAACTTGCTAGTGTTGCTCCTAATTCCCCAACACCGAGCCTTGCGGTACTCCACCGCCACTGCCTGCCATTCAGAAAAGGACCCGTTCACTCCTACTCTTTGCTTCCTGTCTGCCAACCAATTTTCCAACCATGTCAACACCGTACGCCCAATAGCATGAGCTCGAAATTTAGTCACCCGTCTCCCATGCGGGACCTTAGCACTACATCCAATGGCACCCTTTCATCCATTTTACTTGTCACATCCTTTAAAAAAATCCAGAAGATTAGTCAAGCATGATTTCCCTTTCATAATCCATGTTGACTTGGACTAATCCTTTTACTGCTATCCAAATGCCCCATTATTACCTCTTTACTAATTGACTCCAGCATCTTTCCCACCACCGAAGTCAGACTAACTGCTCTGTAATTCCACGTTTTATCTCTCGCTCCTTTCTTGAAAAGTGGGATAACGTTAGCTATCCTCCAATCCACAGTAAATGATCCTGAATCGATCGAACATTGGAAAATAATTACCAATGCGTCCACTATTTCTCGAGCCACCTCCCCTGAGCACCCTGGGATGCAGACCATCAGGCCCAGGGGGATTTTCAACCTTCAGACCCATTACCCTACCCAATACTATTTCTCGCCTAATGAAAATTTATTTCAGTTCCTCTACCCCCTTAGATCCTCTGTCCTCCAGTACATCTGGGAGATTGTTTGTGTCTTTCTCAGTGAAGACAGATCTGAAGTACCTGTTCAACTCTTATGCCATTTCCTTGTTACCCATAATAATTTCACCCGTGTCTGCCTTCAAGGGACCCACATTTGACTTTGCTACTCTTTTACCCTTTACATATCTAAAGAAGCTTTTACTGTCCTTCTTTATATTCCTGGCCAGCTTCCCTTCGTAGTTCATCCTTTCAGCCGTATAGCCCGATTTGTTTCCTTCTGTTGCCCTATGAAGTTTCCCAATCCTCTGGCTTCCGGGTACTCTTTGCTAGTTATACATCTTTTCATTTAGTTTTATTCTATCCCTAACTTATCTTGTCAGCCACCGTTGCCTCCTAATCCCCTCTAAATCCCTCTGCCACCTCTAAACCCCTCTAAACCCCTGTAACCCCTCTAAACCCTCTAAACCACTCTAAACACCTAAACCCCTCTGAAGACCTCTACACCCCTCTAACCCCCTCTATACCCCTCTAAACCCTTCTAAACCCCTCCAAACCTCTAAAGCCCTCTAAACCCCTCTAAAGTCCTCTAAATTCCTCTAAAGCCCTCTAAACCGCTTGAAACCCCTCGAAATCACTCTAACCCACTCTAAACCCCCTTAACCACGCTATGCCGCTCAATGCCCCTCTAACCCCATCCCTTCGAAACCTCGCTAAAACCTATAACCCACTCTAAACACAGTTCGGTGGGGGCGCTGCAAGCCGGCAGCCCTGACAGCAGCGTGTTAGTTCTTTCTAATTTTCTTGTTTTTTCCGTATGTCCTAATGTATGTTTTTAATGTTTCTTTGTGTGGCTTGTGTGGGGTGGTTTGCGGGGGTGCGGGGGGGGGGGTTAAGGTGGACACCGTTTCGGTCGCCTCCTCCACGGAGGGGCGACTTTTTCTATGAGCATTCTTTCGTCGCGGAGCGGGCGATGTCTCGCCGGGGATCGCCGGAGGGGAGCGCTCCTTTGGCTGGCCCGCGGCAACCAGGTCTGCGGAGCAGCATGGGATCCCTCGTTGGGAACCCGGGAGGGTAAGAGCTCCGACCGCCGGCCCCGCGGCCAACTTCTACCGCGGGCGCGGCGTGGAGTTAGCATCAGGAGCGGGTCCCTCGCCGGGGACCCCTGGAGAGAAGCTCCGACTGTCGGCCCGCGGCTACATCATGCAGAAGCCGCGAACTGCGGTGCTTCAGGCTTGCGCGGCGTCCGGAGCCTGGGATCCCTCGTTGGCTACCATGCAGGAGAAGAGCTCGGACCGCCGGCCCGCGGCCTACTTCTACCGCTGGCATGGCGTGGACTTACCATCAGGAGCGGGGTCCCTCGCCGGGTATCCATGGAGAGAAGCTCCGACTGCGGTGCTTCTGACGGCGGCGCTGCGGGACTTTAGATCTTCGACCGTCGGCTTGCGGCCTACACCAACCTGAAGCCGCGGTCTCCGGTAGGGAAGCACCGATTTAGGACTTACCTGGACTTTACCTTGTCTCCACATCTGGACACCAGCAGCGGTGACGGCGGAGGGTTGAGGACCCTCCCACGGTGGAAATGGAGGAGGACTGGCCATCTTTTGTGCCTTCCCACCACAGTGAACACCTCAAAACCCACTCTAAACACGTTTAAACCCGTCTAAACCCGTCTAAACCCAACTAAAGCCCTTGATATCCCTCTAAACCGTTCTAAACCCCTCTAACCAGCTATAACCCCTCTAAACCTCTCCAAACCCGTTTAACCCTCAACACGTTAAACCACTCTAAACACCTCTAAAGCCCTCTATCCCCTCTAAACCACTGTAAACCCCACTAACTCCAAACCCATCTAAACCCCTTGAAACCCCTCGAAATCCTCTAGACCCTTCTAAGCCCTTCAAAACCACTCAACACACTTCTAACGCCCTCTAAACTTATCTAAACCCATCTAATCCCCTATAAACACCTCAAAACCCCCTCAAGTCCCCTTCTAAACCACTCAAATGCCCAGACGTAACAACAGCTTCGCACAGAAAGGAGCCGCAGATGCTGCTTTCAACTGAAGATATACACAAAAAGCTGGAGTAACCCAGTGTGACAGACAGCATCTGTGGAGAGAAGGGTCTCGAAAAGGAACTGTGCGAATCCGCACTGACCAGCGATCCCACACACATTATCGATGTCTCTACACACACTTGGGGACAATTTACATTTAAACCTGTATATCTACAAGCCTGCGCGTATTTGGAGTTTGGAGGAAACCGAAGATGTCGGGGAAATGCACGCGGTCAGTGGGAGAACGTACAAACTCCCTACAGACAGCACCCTTGGTCGGGATTGAACCCGCGTCTCTGGCGCTGTCAGGCAGCAACTACCGCTGTGCTACCGTGCTGGATAGCTTGAGCTTAGAAACGCAGATATAACATATGTGGTCACAAAAATCTGGAGTAACAGTGGGGCAGGCAGCATCTCTGGAGAAAATCCACGCGGTTACGGGGAGAACGTACAAATCGTACAGACGGCGGCCGTGGTCGGAATCGAACCCGGGTCTGAACCTGTGAGGCAGCAACTCTTCCGTTGCGCTACTGTTTACTGGCGCCCTCCCATAATTTTCCCATTTATTGGTGCCATTCCCTAAATCCCCATTGACTGGTGCCCTCCCCTAATGACACCATTTATGTTGCGCTCCTAATTCTCACTTATTAGTGCCCTCCCCTAATTCCCCATTTACTGAGGCTCGCTCTTTTCGCACCAGGCTCGTAGCGTGCGCCCGGCTCCTAGTTTGCGGACGAGGTTCGCAGCTTTTGCAGCAGCCTGACACTTTTCGCACCAGCTCGCACTTTTCGGACCAGGCCGGCATTTTCGCAGATGGCTCATACTTTTCGCACCAGGCTCGCAGTTTTCGCTACCAGGCCTCCTACTTTTCTCACCAGGCTCGCATTTTTCGCACAAGGCTCGCAGATTTCGCAACAGGCTCGCATTTTCGCACCAGGCTCGCAGTTTTTGCGCCAGGCTCTCAGTTTCGCACCCGGATTGCAGTGTTCGCACCAGGCTCGCTTTTTTTCGCAGCCGGCTCGCACATTTTGAACCAGGCTAGCATTTTTCGCTGACGGCTCGCACTTTTCGAACCAGCCTCGCACCTTTCGCACCAGGCTCGCATCTTTCGCACCAGGCTCGCACCTTTCGCACCAAGCTGCCACTTTTAGCACCAGGCGCGAAGCTTTCTCACCAGGCTCGCATCTTTCGCACCAGGCTCGCAGTTCTCCGCCAGGTGACTTTGCAGATTTATGGCGACCTTGCGGATTTATGGCGACCTGGCCGGAAATGGCGACCTTCCCGGATTTATTCCGACCTTGCCGCATTTGTGTCGACCTTGCCGGATTAATGGCGACCTTGCCGTAAATATGGCGAGTTTGCCGCATTTGTGGCGACCTTGCCGGATTTATGGTGACCTTGCGGGAAATATGGCGACCTTGCCGGAAATGTGGAGACCTTGCCGGATTTGTGGCGACCTTGCCGGATTTATGGCGCCCTAGCCGGATTTATGGCGACCGTGACCAGAAATACGGCGACCTTGCCGGGGTTATGGCAACTTTGCAGATTTTATGGCAAACTTGCCGGATTTATGGCGACTTTGCCGGAACTATGGTGACATCGCCGGAATTATGGCGACATTGCCCGATTTATGGCGACCTCGCCGGAAATATGGCGACGTTGCCGGATTTATGGCGACTTTGCCGCATTTGCGTCGACCTTGCCGGATTTATGGTGACCTTGCCGGAAATATGGCGACATTGCCGAAATGTGGCGACGTCCGGATTTGTGGCGACCTTGCCGGATTTATGGCGACCATGCCGAAATGTGGCGACCTTGCCGGGAATGTGGCGACCTTGCCGGATTTGTGGCGACATTCCAGGATTAATGGCGTCCTTGCCGGAAATGTGCGACCTTGCCGGAAATGTGGCGACCTTGCCGCATTTGTGGCGATCCTGCTGGATTGTGGCGACCTAGCCGGATTTATGGCGACCTTGCCGGAAATATGGCGACCTTCCGGATTTGTGGCGACCTTGCCGGATTTATGGCGATCTTGCCCGAAATGTGGCGACCTTGCCGGATTATGGCGACGTTCCAGGATTAATGGCGACATTGCCGTAAATGTGGCGACCTTGCCGATTTGTGCCGACCTTGCTGGATTTATAGCGACCTTGCCTGAAATGTGGCGACCTTGCCGGATTTATAGCGACCTTGTCTGAAATGTGGCGACCTCGGCAGATTTGTGGCGACCTTGCCGGATTCATGGGGACCTTGCCGGGGATGTGGCGACCTTGCCGGATTAATGGCGTCCCAGCCGGATTTATGGCGACCGTGACGGAAATACGGCGACCTTGCCGGAGTTATGGTGACTTTGCAGATTTATGGCGACCTTGCCGGATTTATGGCGACCTCGCCGGAAATATGGCGACATTGCCGGAAATGTGGCGACCTTGCCGATTTGTGGCGACCATGCCGGAAATGTGGCGACCTTGCCGGGAATGTGGCGACCTTGCCGGATTTATGCCGACATTACAGGATTAATGGCGTCCTGTCTGAAATGTGGCGACCTTGCCGGAAATGTTGCGACCTTGCCGCATTGTGGCGACCCTTCTGGATTTGTGGCGACCTTGCCGGATTTATGGCGACCTTGCCGGAAATATGGCGTTCCCTTGCCGGATTTATTGCGACCTTGCCGCATTTGTGTCGACCTTGCCGGATTTATGGTGAGCTTGCCGGAAATATGGCGACAGTGCAGGAAATGTGGCGACCCTGCCGGATTTGTGGCGACCTTGCCTGATTCATGGCGACCTTGCCGGAAATGTGGCGACCTTGCCGATTTGTGGCGACGATGCCGGATTTCTGGCGACCTTGCCGGAATGTTGCGACCTTGCCGGATTTATGGCGCCCTAGCCGGATTATGGCGACCGTGCCGGAAATACGGCGACCTTGCCGGGTTTATGGCAACTTTGCAGATTTATGGCAAACTTGCCGGATTTATGGCGACTTTGCCGGAACTATGGTGTCATCGCCGAAATTATGGCGACCTTACCCGATTATGGCGATGTCGCCGGAAATATGGCGACCTTGCCGGATTTATGGCGACCTTGCCGCATTTGTGTCGACCTTGCCGGATTTATGGTGACCTTGCCGGAATATGGCGACATGCAGGAAATGTGGCGACCCTGCCGGATTTTGTGGCGACCTTGCCGGATTCATGGCGACCTTGCCGGAAATGTGGCGACCTTGCCGGATTTGTG
>JAXLNO010005220.1:0-24553 GCA_038087875.1 Malacoraja senta | reverse complement strand
ATTTGTGGCGACCTTGCCGGATTTATGTCAACCTTGCCGGAAATGTGGCAACCTTGCCGGATTTGTGGCGACCTTGCTGGATTATGGCGAACTTGCCGGTAATGTAGCGACCATGCCTGATTTGTGGCGACCTTGCCGGATTTATGGCGACCTTGCCGGTAATGTGGCCGACTTCGCCGGATTTATGGCGACCTTGCAGGATATATGGCGACGTATCCGGAAATATGGCGACCTCGCCGAATTTGTGGCGAACTTGCCGGAAATATGGCGACCTTGCCGGAAATATGGCGACCTCGCCGGATTTATGGCGACCTTGCCGGAAATATGGCGACCTCACCGGATTTATGGCGACCTTGCCGGAAATATGGCGACCTTGGTGGACTTCTGTCGACGTTGCCGCATTTATGGCGACCTTGCCGGATTTGTGGCGACCGTGCCGGAAATATGGCGACCTTGCCGGATAATTGGCGAATTTGCCGGAAATATGGCGACCTCGCCGGATATATGGCGACCTTGCCGGAAATATGGCGACCTCGCCGGATTTATGGCGACCTCGGCGGATTTATGGCGACCTTGCCGGAAATATGGCGACCTTGCCGAAAATATGGCGACCTTGCCGGATTTATGTCGACCTTGTCGGAAATGTGGCAACCTTGCCGGATTTGTGGCGACCTTGCCGGATCTATGGCGACCTTGCCGAAAATGTGGTGACCTTGCCGGATTTGACGCGACCTTGCCGAATATATGGCTACCTTGATGGAAATGTGGCGACCTTGCCGGATTTGAGGCAACCTTGGCAGATTTATGGCGACCTTGTCGGAAATATGGCGACCTTGCCGGATTTGTGGCGAACTTGCAGGATTTATGGCGACTTTTCCGGAATTATGGCGACCTTGCCGGATTTATGGCGAACTTGCCGGAAATATGGCGACCTCGCCGGAATTATGGCGACCTTACCGGATTTATGGCGACCTTGCTGGAAATATGGTGACCTCACTGGATTTATGGCGACCTTGCCGGAAGTATGGCGACTTTGCCTGATTTATGGCGACTTTGCCGGAATTATGGCGCCCTGGCCGGATTTATGGCGACCTTGCCGGAAATATGGCGACCTTGCCGGATTTGTGGCTACCTTGCCAGATTTATGGCGACCTTGACGGTCATATGGCCACCTCGCCGGATTTATGGCGACCTTGCCGGATTTATGGCGACCTTGCCGGAAATATGGCGTCCTCGCCGGATTTGTTGCGACTTTGCCGGATTAACGGCGACCTTGCCGGAAATATGGCGACCTTGCCGGATTTATGGCGACTTTGCCGAATATATGGCGACCTTGCCGGAAATATGGCGACCACGCCGAATTTGTGGCGAACTTGCCGAAAATATGGCGACCTTGCTGGAAGTATGGCGACATCGCCGGATTTATGGCGACCTTGCCGGAAATATGGCGATCTCACCGGATTTATGGCGACCTTGCCGGAAATATGGCGACCTTGCTGGACTTGTGTCGACGTTGCCGCATTTATGGCGACCTTGCCGGATTTGTGGCGACCTTGCCGGAAATATGGCGACCTCGCCGGATTTAATGCGACCTTGCCGGATAATTGGCGAACTTGCCGGAAATATGGCGACCTCGCCGGATAAATGGCGACCTTGCCGGAAATCTGGCGACCTCGCCGGATTTATGGCGACCTCGCCGGATTTATGGCGACCTTGCGGGAAATATGGCGACCTTGCCGGAAATATGGCGACCTTGCCGGATTTATGGCGACTTTGCCGGAAATATGGCGACCTTGCCGGATTTGTGGCGACATTGCCGGATTTATGGCGACCTTGCCGGAAATATGGCGACCTCGCTGGATTTATGGCGACATTGCCGGAAGTATGGCGACTTCTCCTGATTTATGGCGACCTTGCCGGAATTATGGCGGCCTGGCCGGATTTGTGGCGACCTTGCCGGAAATATGGCGACCTTGCCGGATTTGTGGCTACCTTGCCGGATTTATGGCGACCTTGACGGACATATGGCGACCTCGCCGGATTTATGGCGACCTTGCCGGATTTATGGCGACCTTGCCGGAAATATGGCGTCCTCGCCGGATTTGTTGCGACCTTGCCGGATTTACGGCGACCTTGCCGGAAATATGGCGACCTTGCCGGATTTGTGGCGAACTTGCCGGAAATATGGCGATCTTGCTGGATTTATGGCGACCTTGCTGGATTTGTGGCGACTTTGCCGAAAATATGGCGACCTCGCCGGATTTATGGCGACCTTGCCGGAAATATGGCGACCTTGCTGGACTTCTGTCGACCTTGCTGGATTTATGGTGACCTTGCCGGATTTGTGGCGACCTTGCCGGAAATATGGCGACCTCGCCGGATTTAATGCGACCTTGCCGGATAATTGGCGAATTTGCCGGAAATATGGCGACCTCGCCGGATATATGGCGACCTTGCCGGAAATATGGCGCCCTCGCCGGATATATGGCGACCTTGCCGGAAGTATGGCAACTTTGCCTGATTTATGGCGACCTTGCCGGATTTATGTCAACCTTGCCGAAATGTGGCAACCATGCCGGATTTGTGGCGACCTTGCTGGATTATGGCGAACTTGCCGGTAATGTAGCGACCATGCCTGATTTGTGGCGACCTTGCCGGATTTATGGCGACCTTGCCGGTAATGTGGCGATCTTGCCGGATTTGTGGCGACCTTGCCGGATCTATGGCGACCTTGCCGGAAATGTGGCGACCTTGCCGGATTTGACGCGACCTTGCCGAATATATGGCTACCTTGATGGCAATGTTGCGACCTTGCCGGATTTGACGCCAGCTTGCCGGATTTATGGCGACCTTGCTGGAAATATGGCGACCGTGCCGGATTTGAGGCAACCTTGCCAGATTTATGGCGACCTTGTCGGAAATATAGCGACCTTGCCGGATTTGTGGCCACCTTGCCGGATATATGGCGACCTTGCCGGAAATATGGCGACCTTGCCGGATTTGTGGTGACCTAGCCAGATTTATGGCGACCGTGCCGGATATACGGCGACCTTCCCGGATTTATGGCGACCTTACCGGATTTATGGCGACCTCGCCGGAAATGTGGCGACGTTCCCTGATTTGTGGCTACCAGGTCGGATTTATGGTTACTTTGCCGGAAATATGGCTACTTTGCCGGATTTGTGGCCACCTTGCCGTATTTATGGCGACCATGCAAGAAATATGGCAACCTTGCCGGATTTGTGGCGACCTTGCCGGATTTATGTCAACCTTGCCGGAAATGTGGCAACCTTGCCGGATTTGTGGCGACCTTGCTGGATTATGGCGAACTTGCCGGTAATGTAGCGACCATGCCTGATTTGTGGCGACCTTGCCGGATTTATGGCGACCTTGCCGGTAATGTGGCCGACTTCGCCGGATTTATGGCGACCTTGCAGGATATATGGCGACGTATCCGGAAATATGGCGACCTCGCCGAATTTGTGGCGAACTTGCCGGAAATATGGCGACCTTGCCGGAAATATGGCGACCTCGCCGGATTTATGGCGACCTTGCCGGAAATATGGCGACCTCACCGGATTTATGGCGACCTTGCCGGAAATATGGCGACCTTGGTGGACTTCTGTCGACGTTGCCGCATTTATGGCGACCTTGCCGGATTTGTGGCGACCGTGCCGGAAATATGGCGACCTTGCCGGATAATTGGCGAATTTGCCGGAAATATGGCGACCTCGCCGGATATATGGCGACCTTGCCGGAAATATGGCGACCTCGCCGGATTTATGGCGACCTCGGCGGATTTATGGCGACCTTGCCGGAAATATGGCGACCTTGCCGGAAATATGGCGACCTTGCCGGATTTATGTCGACCTTGTCGGAAATGTGGCAACCTTGCCGGATTTGTGGCGACCTTGCCGGATCTATGGCGACCTTGCCGAAAATGTGGTGACCTTGCCGGATTTGACGCGACCTTGCCGAATATATGGCTACCTTGATGGAAATGTGGCGACCTTGCCGGATTTGAGGCAACCTTGGCAGATTTATGGCGACCTTGTCGGAAATATGGCGACCTTGCCGGATTTGTGGCGAACTTGCAGGATTTATGGCGACTTTTCCGGAATTATGGCGACCTTGCCGGATTTATGGCGAACTTGCCGGAAATATGGCGACCTCGCCGGAATTATGGCGACCTTACCGGATTTATGGCGACCTTGCTGGAAATATGGTGACCTCACTGGATTTATGGCGACCTTGCCGGAAGTATGGCGACTTTGCCTGATTTATGGCGACTTTGCCGGAATTATGGCGCCCTGGCCGGATTTATGGCGACCTTGCCGGAAATATGGCGACCTTGCCGGATTTGTGGCTACCTTGCCAGATTTATGGCGACCTTGACGGTCATATGGCCACCTCGCCGGATTTATGGCGACCTTGCCGGATTTATGGCGACCTTGCCGGAAATATGGCGTCCTCGCCGGATTTGTTGCGACTTTGCCGGATTAACGGCGACCTTGCCGGAAATATGGCGACCTTGCCGGATTTATGGCGACTTTGCCGAATATATGGCGACCTTGCCGGAAATATGGCGACCACGCCGAATTTGTGGCGAACTTGCCGAAAATATGGCGACCTTGCTGGAAGTATGGCGACATCGCCGGATTTATGGCGACCTTGCCGGAAATATGGCGATCTCACCGGATTTATGGCGACCTTGCCGGAAATATGGCGACCTTGCTGGACTTGTGTCGACGTTGCCGCATTTATGGCGACCTTGCCGGATTTGTGGCGACCTTGCCGGAAATATGGCGACCTCGCCGGATTTAATGCGACCTTGCCGGATAATTGGCGAACTTGCCGGAAATATGGCGACCTCGCCGGATAAATGGCGACCTTGCCGGAAATCTGGCGACCTCGCCGGATTTATGGCGACCTCGCCGGATTTATGGCGACCTTGCGGGAAATATGGCGACCTTGCCGGAAATATGGCGACCTTGCCGGATTTATGGCGACTTTGCCGGAAATATGGCGACCTTGCCGGATTTGTGGCGACATTGCCGGATTTATGGCGACCTTGCCGGAAATATGGCGACCTCGCTGGATTTATGGCGACATTGCCGGAAGTATGGCGACTTCTCCTGATTTATGGCGACCTTGCCGGAATTATGGCGGCCTGGCCGGATTTGTGGCGACCTTGCCGGAAATATGGCGACCTTGCCGGATTTGTGGCTACCTTGCCGGATTTATGGCGACCTTGACGGACATATGGCGACCTCGCCGGATTTATGGCGACCTTGCCGGATTTATGGCGACCTTGCCGGAAATATGGCGTCCTCGCCGGATTTGTTGCGACCTTGCCGGATTTACGGCGACCTTGCCGGAAATATGGCGACCTTGCCGGATTTGTGGCGAACTTGCCGGAAATATGGCGATCTTGCTGGATTTATGGCGACCTTGCTGGATTTGTGGCGACTTTGCCGAAAATATGGCGACCTCGCCGGATTTATGGCGACCTTGCCGGAAATATGGCGACCTTGCTGGACTTCTGTCGACCTTGCTGGATTTATGGTGACCTTGCCGGATTTGTGGCGACCTTGCCGGAAATATGGCGACCTCGCCGGATTTAATGCGACCTTGCCGGATAATTGGCGAATTTGCCGGAAATATGGCGACCTCGCCGGATATATGGCGACCTTGCCGGAAATATGGCGCCCTCGCCGGATATATGGCGACCTTGCCGGAAGTATGGCAACTTTGCCTGATTTATGGCGACCTTGCCGGATTTATGTCAACCTTGCCGGAAATGTGGCAACCATGCCGGATTTGTGGCGACCTTGCTGGATTATGGCGAACTTGCCGGTAATGTAGCGACCATGCCTGATTTGTGGCGACCTTGCCGGATTTATGGCGACCTTGCCGGTAATGTGGCGATCTTGCCGGATTTGTGGCGACCTTGCCGGATCTATGGCGACCTTGCCGGAAATGTGGCGACCTTGCCGGATTTGACGCGACCTTGCCGAATATATGGCTACCTTGATGGCAATGTTGCGACCTTGCCGGATTTGACGCCAGCTTGCCGGATTTATGGCGACCTTGCTGGAAATATGGCGACCGTGCCGGATTTGAGGCAACCTTGCCAGATTTATGGCGACCTTGTCGGAAATATAGCGACCTTGCCGGATTTGTGGCCACCTTGCCGGATATATGGCGACCTTGCCGGAAATATGGCGACCTTGCCGGATTTGTGGTGACCTAGCCAGATTTATGGCGACCGTGCCGGATATACGGCGACCTTCCCGGATTTATGGCGACCTTACCGGATTTATGGCGACCTCGCCGGAAATGTGGCGACGTTCCCTGATTTGTGGCTACCAGGTCGGATTTATGGTTACTTTGCCGGAAATATGGCTACTTTGCCGGATTTGTGGCCACCTTGCCGTATTTATGGCGACCATGCAAGAAATATGGCAACCTTGCCGGATTTGTGGCGACCTGCCGGATTTATGGGGACCTTGCCGGAAATATGCTACTTCGCCGGATTTGTGGCGACCTTGCGGATTTCTGGCTACTTTGCCGGAAATATGGCGACCTTGCCGGATTTGTGGCCAACTTGCCGGATTTATGACGACCTTGCCGGAAATATGGCGACCTTGCCGGATTCGTGACGACGATGCCGGATTTATGGCGATCTTGACGAAATGTTGCGACCTTGCCGGATTTGTGTCGACCTTGCCGGATTCAAGGCGACCTTGACGAAATGTGGCTACCTTGCCGGATTTGTGGCGACCTAGCCGGATTTATGTCGACCTTGCCGGAAATGTGGCAACCTTGCCGGATTTGTGGCGACCTTGCTGGATTATGGCGAACTTGCCGGTAATGTAGCGGCTATGCCTGGTTTGTGGCGACCTTGCCGGATTTATGGCGACCTTGCCGGTAATGTGGCGATCTTGCCGGATTTGTGGCGACCTTGCCGGATCTATGGCGACCTTGCCGGAAATGTGGCGACCTTGCCGGATTTGACGCGACCTTGCCGAATATATGGCTACCTTGATGGCAATGTTGCGACCTTGCCGGATTTGACGCCACCTTGCCGGATTTATGGCGACCTTGTTGGAAATATGGCGACCGTGCCGGATTTGAGGCAACCTTGCCAGATTTGCGGCGACCTTGTCGGAAATATAGCGACCTTGCCGGTTTTGTGGCCACCTTGCCGGATATCTGGCGACCTTGCCGGAAATATGGCGACCTTGCCGGATATGTGGTGACCTAGCCAGATTTATGGCGACCGTGCCGGATATACGGCGACCTTCCCGGATTTATGGCGACCTTACCGGATTTATGGCGACCTCGCCCGAAATGTGGCGACGTTCCCTGATTTGTGGCCACCATGTCGTATTTATGGTTACTTTGCCGGAAATATGGCTAACTTGCCGGATTTGTAGCCATCTTGCCGTATTTATGGCGACCATGCAAGAATTATGGCAACATTGCCGGATTTGTGGCGACCTGCCGGATTTATGGGGACCTTGCCGGAAATATGGCGACCTTGCCGGATTTGTGGCGACCTTGCCGCATTTGATGCGACCTTGCCGGATTTGTGACGACCTTGCCGGAAATGTGGCTGCCTTGCCGGACTTGTGGCGACCTTGCCGGATTCATGGCGACCTTGCCGGAAATGGGGCGACCTTGCCGGATTTGTGACGACGATGCAGGATTTATGGCGACCTTCCTGGAAATATGGCGACCGTGCCGGATTTGAGGCACCGTGCCGGATTTGAGGCAACCTTGCCAGATTTGTGGCGACCTTGCCGGATTTATGTCGACCTTGCCGGATTTATGTCTAACTTGCCGGAAATGTGGCAACCTTGCCGGATTTGTGGCGACCTTGCTGGATTATGGCGAACTTGCCGGTAATGTAGCGACCATGCCTGATTTGTGGCGACCTTGCCGGATTTATGGCGACCTTGCCGGTAATGTGGCGACCTTGCCGGATTTATGGCGGCCTTGCCGGATTTATGGCGACCTTTCCGGATTTGCGGCGACCTTGCCGGAAATATGGCGACCTCGCCGGATTTATGGCGACCTTGCCAGATTTGTGGCGACCTTGCCAGAAATATGGCGACCTCGCCGCATTTATGGCGACCTTGCCGGATTTATGGCGACCTTGCCGGAAATATGGCGTCCTCGCCGGATTTGTGGCGACCGTGCCTATTTATGGCGACCATGCCGGAAATATGGCGACCTCACCGGATTTGTAGCGAACTTGCCGGATTTATGGCGACCTTGCCGGAAATATGCTACTTCGCCGGATTTGTGGCGAACTTGCGGATTTCTGGCTACCTTGCCGGAAATATGGCGACCTTGCCGGATTTGTGGCCACTTTGCCGGATTTATGACGACCTTGCCGGAAATATGGCGACCTTGCCGGATTCGTGACGACGATGCCGAATTTATGGCGATCTTGCCGAAATGTTGCGACCTTGCCGGATTTGTGTCGACCTTGCCGGATTCAAGGCGACCTTGACGAAATGTTGCTACCTTGCCGGATTTGTGGCGACCTTGCCGGATTTATGTCGACCTCGCCGGATTTATGGCGACCTTGCCAGATTTGTGGCGACCTTGCCGGAAATATGGCGACCTCCCCGCATTTATGGCGACCTTGCCGGATTTATGGCGACCTTGCCGGAAATATGGCGTCCTCGCCGGATTTGTGGCGACCTTGCCTATTTATGGCGACCATGCCGGAAATATGGCGACCTCACCGGATTTGTGGCGAACTTGCCGGATTTATGGCGACCTTGCCGGAAATATGCTACTTCGCCGGATTTGTGGCGACCTTGCCGGATTCATGGCGACCTTGCCGGAAATGGGGCGACCATGCCGGATTTGTGACGACGATGCAGGATTTATGGCGACCTTCCTGGAAATATGGCGACCGTGCCGGATTTGAGGCAACCTTGCCAGATTTGTGGCGACCTTGCCGGATTTATGTCGACCTTGCCGGATTTATGTCTAACTTGCCGGAAATGTGGCAACCTTGCCGGATTTGTGGCGACCTTGCTGGATTATGGCGAACTTGCCGGTAATGTAGCGACCATGCCTGATTTGTGGCGACCTTGCCGGATTTATGGCGACCTTGCCGGTAATGTGGCGACCTTGCCGGATTTATGTCGGCCTTGCCGGATTTATGGCGACCTTTCCGGATTTGCGGCGACCTTGCCGGAAATATGGCGACCTCGCCGGATTTATGGCGACCTTGCCAGATTTGTGGCGACCTTGCCAGAAATATGGCGACCTCGCCGCATTTATGGCGACCTTGCCGGATTTATGGCGACCTTGCCGGAAATATGGCGTCCTCGCCGGATTTGTGGCGACCGTGCCTATTTATGGCGACCATGCCGGAAATATGGCGACCTCACCGGATTTGTAGCGAACTTGCCGGATTTATGGCGACCTTGCCGGAAATATGCTACTTCGCCGGATTTGTGGCGAACTTGCCGGAAATATGGCGACCTTGCCGGATTTGTGGCCACTTTGCCGGATTTATGACGACCTTGCCGGAAATATGGCGACCTTGCCGGATTCGTGACGACGATGCCGGATTTATGGCGATCTTGCCGAAATGTTGCGACCTTGCCGGATTTGTGTCGACCTTGCCGGATTCAAGGCGACCTTGACGAAATGTTGCTACCTTGCCGGATTTGTGGCGACCTTGCCGGATTTATGTCGACCTCGCCGGATTTATGGCGACCTTGCCAGATTTGTGGCGACCTTGCCGGAAATATGGCGACCTCCCCGCATTTATGGCGACCTTGCCGGATTTATGGCGACCTTGCCGGAAATATGGCGTCCTCGCCGGATTTGTGGCGACCTTGCTTATTTATGGCGACCATGCCGGAAATATGGCGACCTCACCGGATTTGTGGCGAACTTGCCGGATTTATGGCGACTTTGCCGGAAATATGCTACTTCGCCGGATTTGTGGCGACCTTGCGGATTTCTGGCTACCTTGCCGGAAATATGGCGACCTTGCCGGATATGTGGCCCCCTTGCCGGATTTCTGACGACCTTGCCGGAAATATGGCGACCTTGCCGGATTCGTGACGACGATGCCGGATTTATGGCGATCTTGCCGAAATGTTGCGACCTTGCCGGATTTGTGTCGACCTTGCCGGATTCAAGGCGACCTTGACGAAATGTTGCTACCTTGCCGGATTTGGGGCGACCTTGCCGGATTTATGTCGACCTCGCCGGATTTATGGCGACCTTGCCAGATTTGTGGAGACCTTGCCGGAAATATGGCGACCTCCCCGCATTTATGGCGACCTTGCCGGATTTATGGCGACCTTGCCGGAAATATGGCGTCCTCGCCGGATTTGTGGCGACCTTGCTTATTTATGGCGACCATGCCGGAAATATGGCGACCTCACCGGATTTGTGGCGACCTTGCCGGATTTATGGCGACCTTGCCGGAAATATGGCGTCCTCGCCGGATTTGTGGCGACCTTGCTTATTTATGGCGACCATGCCGGAAATATGGCGACCTCGCCGGATATGTGGCCCCCTTGCCGGATTTCTGACGACCTTGCCGGAAATATGGCGACCTTGCCGGATTCGTGACGACGATGCCGGATCTATGGCGACCTTGCCGGAAATGTGGCGACCTTGCCGGATTTGACGCGACCTTGCCGAATATATGGCTACCTTGATGGCAATGTTGCGAACTTGCCGGATTTGACGCCACCTTGCTGGATTTATGGCGACCATGCAAGAAATATGGCAACCTTGCCGGATTTGTGGCGACCTGCCGGATTTATGGGGACCTTGCCGGAAATATGCTACTTCGCCGGATTTGTGGCGACCTTGCGGATTTCTGGCTACCTTGCCAGAAATATGGCGACCTTGCCGGATTTGTGGGTAACTTGCCGGATTTATGACGACCTTGCCGGAAAATATGGCGACCTTGCCGGATTCGTGACGACGATGCCGGATTTATGGCGATCTTGACGAAATGTTGCGACCTTGCCGGATTTGTGTCGACCTTGCCGGATTCAAGGCGACCTTGACGAAATGTGGCTACCTTGCCGGATTTGTGGCGACCTTGCCGGATTTATGTCGACCTTGCCGGAAATGTGGCAACCTTGCCGGATTTGTGGCGACCTTGCTGGATTATGGCGAACTTGCCGGTAATGTAGCGACCATGCCTGGTTTGTGGCGACCTTGCCGGATTTATGGCGACCTTGCCGGTAATGTGGCGATCTTGCCGGATTTGTGGCGACCTTGCCGGATCTATGGCGACCTTGCCGGAAATGTGGCGACCTTGCCGGATTTGACGCCACCTTGCCGGATTTATGGCGACCTTGTTGGAAATTTGGCGACCGTGCCGGATTTGAGGCAACCTTGCCAGATTTATGGCGACCTTGTCGGAAATATAGCGATCTTGCCGGTTTTGTGGCCACCTTGCCGGATATCTGGCGACCTTGCCGGAAATATGGCGACCTTGCCGGATTTGTGGTGACCTAGCCAGATTTATGGCGACCGTGCCGGATATACGGCGACCTTCCCGGATTTATGGCGACCTTACTGGATTTATGGCGACCTCGCCGGAAATGTGGCGACGTTCCCTGATTTGTGGCCACCATGTCGGATTTATGGTTACTTTGCCGGAAATATGGCTACCTTGCCGGATTTGTGGCCACCTTGCCGTATTTATGGCGACCATGCAAGAATTATGGCAACCTTGCCGGATTTGTGGCGACCTGCCAGATTTATGGGGACCTTGCCGGAAATATGGCGACCTTGCCGGATTTGTGGCGACCTTTCCGAATTTATGGCGACCTTGCCGGAAATATGGCGACCTTGATGGATTTGTGGCGACCTTGCCGGATTTATGGCGAATTTGCCGGAAATATGGCGACCTTGCCGCATTTGATGCGACCTTGCCGGATTTGTGGCGACCTTGCCGTAAATGTGGCTGCCTTGCCGGACTTGTGGCGACCTTGCCGGATTCATGGCGACCTTGCCGTAAATGTGGCGACCTTGCCGGATTTGTGACGACGATGCCGGATTTATGGCGACCTTGCTGGAAATATGGCGACCGTGCCGGATTTGAGGCAACCATGCCAGATTTGTGGCGACCTTGCCGGATTTATGTCGACCTTGCCGGATTTATGTCTAACTTGCCGGAAATGTGGCAACCTTTGCCGGATTTGTGGCGACCTTGCTGGATTATGGCGAACTTGCCGGTAATGTAGCGACCATGCCTGATTTGTGGCGACCTTGCCGGATTTATGGCGACCTTGCCGGTAATGTGGCGATCTTGCCGGATTTGTGGCGACCTTGCCGGATCTATGGCGACCTTGCCGGAAATGTGGCGACCTTGCCGGATTTGACGCCACCTTGCCGGATTTATGGCGACCTTGCTCGAAATATGGCGACCGTGCCGGATTTGAGACAACCTTGCCAGATTTATGGCGACCTTGTCGGAAACATAGCGACCTTGCCGGATTTGTGGCCACCTTGCCGGATATATGGCGACCTTGCCGGAAATATGGCGACCTTGCTGGATTTGTGGTGACCTAGCCAGATTTATGGCGACCGTGCCGGATATACGGCGACCTTCCCGGATTTATGGCGACCTTACCGGATTTATGGCGACCTCGCCGGAAATGTGGCGACGTTCCCTGATTTGTGGCCACCATGTCGGATTTATGGTTACTTTGCCGGAAATATGGATACGTTGCCGGATTTGTGGCCACCTTGCCGTATTTATGGCGACCATGCAAGAAATATGGCAACCTTGCCGGATTTGTGGCGACCTGCCGGATTTATGCGAACCTTGCCGGAAATATGCTACTTCGCCGGATTTGTGGCGACCTTGCGGATTTCTGGCTACCTTGCCGGAAATATGGCGACCTTGCCGGATTTGAGGCAACCTTGCCAGATTTAAGGGCGACCTTGTCGGAAATATGGCGACCTTGCCGGATTTGTGGCCACCTTTCCGGATAAATGTCGAAATTGCCGGAAATATGGCGACCTTGCTGGATTTGTGGTGACCTAGCCGGATTTAGGGCGACCTTGTCGGAAATACGGCGACCTTGCCGGATTTATGGAGACTTTGCCGGATTTGTGGCGACCTCGCTGGATTTATGTCGACCTTGCCGGAAATATGGCGATGTCGCCGGATTTATGGCGACCTTGCTGGATTTGTGGCGAATTTACCGGATTAATGGTGACCTCGCCGGAAATATGGCGACCTTGCGGATTTGTGGCGAGCTTGCCGGATTTATGTCTAATTTGCCGGAAATGTGGCAACCTTGCCGGATTTGAGGCGACCTTGCCAGATTTGTGGCGACCTTGCCGGATTTATGTCGACCTTGCCGGATTTATGTCTAATTTGCCGGAAATGTGGCAACCTTGCCGGATTTGAGGCGACCTTGCTGGATTATGGCGAACTTGCCGGTAATGTAGCGACCATGCCTGATTTGTGGCGACCTTGCCGGATTTATGGCGACCTTGCCGGTAATGTGGCGATCTTGCCGGATTTGTGGCGACCTTGCCGGATCTATGGCGACCTTGCCGGAAATGTGGCGACCTTGCCGGATTTGACGCGACCTTGCCGAATATATGGCTACCTTGATGGAAATGTGGCGACCTTGACGGATTTGACGCCACCTTGCCGGATTTATGTCGACCTTGCCGGAAATATGGCGACCGTGCCGGGTTTGCGGCGACCTTGCCGGATTTATGGCGACCTTGTCGGAAATATGGCGACCTTGCCGGGTTTGTGGCGACCTTGTCGGATATATAGCGACCTTGCCGGAAATATGGCGATGTTGCCGGATTTCTGACGACCTTGCCGGATTTGTGGCGGCCTTGCCGGATTTATGGCGACCTTTCCGGATTTGTGGGGACCTTGTCGGAAATATGGCGACCTCGCCGGATTTATGGCGATCTTCCCAGATTTGTGGCGACGTTGCCGGAAATATGGCGACCTCCCCGCATTTATGGCGACCTTGCCGGATTTATGGCGACCTTGCCGGAAATATGGTGTCCTCGCCGGATTTGTGGCGACCTTGCCTATTTATGGCGACCATGCCGGGAATATGGCGACCTCACCGGATTTGTGGCGAACCTGCCGGATTTATGGCGACCTTGCCGGAAATATGCTACTTCGCCGGATTTGTGGCGACCTTGCGGATTTCTGGCTACCTTGCCGGAAATATGGCGACCTTGCCGGATATGTGGCCACCTTGCCGGATTTATGACGACCTTGCCGGAAATATGGCGACCTTGCCGGATTCGTGACGACGATGCCGGATTTATGGCGATCTTGCCGACATGTTGCGACCTTGCCGGATTTGTGTCGACCTTGCCGGATTCAAGGCGACCTTGACGAAATGTGGCTACCTTGCCGGATTTGTGGCGACCTTGCCGGATTTATGTCAACCTTGCCGGAAATGTGGCAACCTTGCCGGATTTGTGGCGACCTTGCTGGATTATGGCGAACTTGCCGGTAATGTAGCGACCATGCCTGATTTGTGGCGACCTTGCCGGATTTATGGCGACCTTGCCGGTAATGTGGCCGACTTCGCCGGATTTATGGCGACCTTGCAGGATATATGGCGACCTATCCGAAAATATGGCGACCTCGCCGAATTTGTGGCGAACTTGCCGGAAATATGGCGACCTTGCCGGAAATATGGCGACCTCGCCGGATTTATGGCGACCTTGCCGGAAATATGGCGACCTCACCGGATTTATGGCGACCTTGCCGGAAATATGGCGACCTTGGTGGACTTCTGTCGACGTTGCCGCATTTATGGCGACCTTGCCGGATTTGTGGCGACCGTGCCGGAAATATGGCGACCTTGCCGGATAATTGGCGAATTTGCCGGAAATATGGCGACCTCGCCGGATATATGGCGACCTTGCCGGAAATATGGCGACCTCGCCGGATTTATGGCGACCTCGGCGGATTTATGGCGACCTTGCCGGAAATATGGCGACCTTGCCGGAAATATGGCGACCTTGCCGGATTTATGTCGACCTTGTCGGAAATGTGGCAACCTTGCCGGATTTGTGGCGACCTTGCCGGATCTATGGCGACCTTGCCGAAAATGTGGTGACCTTGCCGGATTTGACGCGACCTTGCCGAATATATGGCTACCTTGATGGAAATGTGGCGACCTTGCCGGATTTGAGGCAACCTTGGCAGATTTATGGCGACCTTGTCGGAAATATGGCGACCTTGCCGGATTTGTGGCGAACTTGCAGGATTTATGGCGACTTTTCCGGAATTATGGCGACCTTGCCGGATTTATGGCGAACTTGCCGGAAATATGGCGACCTCGCCGGAATTATGGCGACCTTACCGGATTTATGGCGACCTTGCTGGAAATATGGTGACCTCACTGGATTTATGGCGACCTTGCCGGAAGTATGGCGACTTTGCCTGATTTATGGCGACTTTGCCGGAATTATGGCGCCCTGGCCGGATTTATGGCGACCTTGCCGGAAATATGGCGACCTTGCCGGATTTGTGGCTACCGTGCCAGATTTATTGCGACCTTGACGGTCATATGGCCACCTCGCCGGATTTATGGCGACCTTGCCGGATTTATGGCGACCTTGCCGGAAATATGGCGTCCTCGCCGGATTTGTTGCGACTTTGCCGGATTAACGGCGACCTTGCCGGAAATATGGCGACCTTGCCGGATTTATGGCGACTTTGCCGAATATATGGCGACCTTGCCGGAAATATGGCGACCACGCCGAATTTGTGGCGAACTTGCCGAAAATATGGCGACCTTGCTGGAAGTATGGCGACATCGCCGGATTTATGGCGACCTTGCCGGAAATATGGCGATCTCACCGGATTTATGGCGACCTTGCCGGAAATATGGCGACCTTGCTGGACTTGTGTCGACGTTGCCGCATTTATGGCGACCTTGCCGGATTTGTGGCGACCTTGCCGGAAATATGGCGACCTCGCCGGATTTAATGCGACCTTGCCGGATAATTGGCGAACTTGCCGGAAATATGGCGACCTCGCCGGATAAATGGCGACCTTGCCGGAAATCTGGCGACCTCGCCGGATTTATGGCGACCTCGCCGGATTTATGGCGACCTTGCGGGAAATATGGCGACCTTGCCGGAAATATGGCGACCTTGCCGGATTTATGGCGACTTTGCCGGAAATATGGCGACCTTGCCGGATTTGTGGCGACATTGCCGGATTTATGGCGACCTTGCCGGAAATATGGCGACCTCGCTGGATTTATGGCGACATTGCCGGAAGTATGGCGACTTCTCCTGATTTATGGCGACCTTGCCGGAATTATGGCGGCCTGGCCGGATTTGTGGCGACCTTGCCGGAAATATGGCGACCTTGCCGGATTTGTGGCTACCTTGCCGGATTTATGGCGACCTTGACGGACATATGGCGACCTCGCCGGATTTATGGCGACCTTGCCGGATTTATGGCGACCTTGCCGGAAATATGGCGTCCTCGCCGGATTTGTTGCGACCTTGCCGGATTTACGGCGACCTTGCCGGAAATATGGCGACCTTGCCGGATTTGTGGCGAACTTGCCGGAAATATGGCGATCTTGCTGGATTTATGGCGACCTTGCTGGATTTGTGGCGACTTTGCCGAAAATATGGCGACCTCGCCGGATTTATGGCGACCTTGCCGAATATATGGCGACCTTGCCGGAAATATGGCGACCTCACCGGATTTGTGGCGAACCTGCCGGATTTATGGCGACCTTGCCGGAAATATGCTACTTCGCCGGATTTGTGGCGACCTTGCGGATTTCTGGCTACCTTGCCGGAAATATGGCGACCTTGCCGGATATGTGGCCACCTTGCCGGATTTATGACGACCTTGCCGGAAATATGGCGACCTTGCCGGATTCGTGACGACGATGCCGGATTTATGGCGATCTTGCCGACATGTTGCGACCTTGCCGGATTTGTGTCGACCTTGCCGGATTCAAGGCGACCTTGACGAAATGTGGCTACCTTGCCGGATTTGTGGCGACCTTGCCGGATTTATGTCAACCTTGCCGGAAATGTGGCAACCTTGCCGGATTTGTGGCGACCTTGCTGGATTATGGCGAACTTGCCGGTAATGTAGCGACCATGCCTGATTTGTGGCGACCTTGCCGGATTTATGGCGACCTTGCCGGTAATGTGGCCGACTTCGCCGGATTTATGGCGACCTTGCAGGATATATGGCGACGTATCCGGAAATATGGCGACCTCGCCGAATTTGTGGCGAACTTGCCGGAAATATGGCGACCTTGCCGGAAATATGGCGACCTCGCCGGATTTATGGCGACCTTGCCGGAAATATGGCGACCTCACCGGATTTATGGCGACCTTGCCGGAAATATGGCGACCTTGGTGGACTTCTGTCGACGTTGCCGCATTTATGGCGACCTTGCCGGATTTGTGGCGACCGTGCCGGAAATATGGCGACCTTGCCGGATAATTGGCGAATTTGCCGGAAATATGGCGACCTCGCCGGATATATGGCGACCTTGCCGGAAATATGGCGACCTCGCCGGATTTATGGCGACCTCGGCGGATTTATGGCGACCTTGCCGGAAATATGGCGACCTTGCCGAAAATATGGCGACCTTGCCGGATTTATGTCGACCTTGTCGGAAATGTGGCAACCTTGCCGGATTTGTGGCGACCTTGCCGGATCTATGGCGACCTTGCCGAAAATGTGGTGACCTTGCCGGATTTGACGCGACCTTGCCGAATATATGGCTACCTTGATGGAAATGTGGCGACCTTGCCGGATTTGAGGCAACCTTGGCAGATTTATGGCGACCTTGTCGGAAATATGGCGACCTTGCCGGATTTGTGGCGAACTTGCAGGATTTATGGCGACTTTTCCGGAATTATGGCGACCTTGCCGGATTTATGGCGAACTTGCCGGAAATATGGCGACCTCGCCGGAATTATGGCGACCTTACCGGATTTATGGCGACCTTGCTGGAAATATGGTGACCTCACTGGATTTATGGCGACCTTGCCGGAAGTATGGCGACTTTGCCTGATTTATGGCGACTTTGCCGGAATTATGGCGCCCTGGCCGGATTTATGGCGACCTTGCCGGAAATATGGCGACCTTGCCGGATTTGTGGCTACCTTGCCAGATTTATGGCGACCTTGACGGTCATATGGCCACCTCGCCGGATTTATGGCGACCTTGCCGGATTTATGGCGACCTTGCCGGAAATATGGCGTCCTCGCCGGATTTGTTGCGACTTTGCCGGATTAACGGCGACCTTGCCGGAAATATGGCGACCTTGCCGGATTTATGGCGACTTTGCCGAATATATGGCGACCTTGCCGGAAATATGGCGACCACGCCGAATTTGTGGCGAACTTGCCGAAAATATGGCGACCTTGCTGGAAGTATGGCGACATCGCCGGATTTATGGCGACCTTGCCGGAAATATGGCGATCTCACCGGATTTATGGCGACCTTGCCGGAAATATGGCGACCTTGCTGGACTTGTGTCGACGTTGCCGCATTTATGGCGACCTTGCCGGATTTGTGGCGACCTTGCCGGAAATATGGCGACCTCGCCGGATTTAATGCGACCTTGCCGGATAATTGGCGAACTTGCCGGAAATATGGCGACCTCGCCGGATAAATGGCGACCTTGCCGGAAATCTGGCGACCTCGCCGGATTTATGGCGACCTCGCCGGATTTATGGCGACCTTGCGGGAAATATGGCGACCTTGCCGGAAATATGGCGACCTTGCCGGATTTATGGCGACTTTGCCGGAAATATGGCGACCTTGCCGGATTTGTGGCGACATTGCCGGATTTATGGCGACCTTGCCGGAAATATGGCGACCTCGCTGGATTTATGGCGACATTGCCGGAAGTATGGCGACTTCTCCTGATTTATGGCGACCTTGCCGGAATTATGGCGGCCTGGCCGGATTTGTGGCGACCTTGCCGGAAATATGGCGACCTTGCCGGATTTGTGGCTACCTTGCCGGATTTATGGCGACCTTGACGGACATATGGCGACCTCGCCGGATTTATGGCGACCTTGCCGGATTTATGGCGACCTTGCCGGAAATATGGCGTCCTCGCCGGATTTGTTGCGACCTTGCCGGATTTACGGCGACCTTGCCGGAAATATGGCGACCTTGCCGGATTTGTGGCGAACTTGCCGGAAATATGGCGATCTTGCTGGATTTATGGCGACCTTGCTGGATTTGTGGCGACTTTGCCGAAAATATGGCGACCTCGCCGGATTTATGGCGACCTTGCCGGAAATATGGCGACCTTGCTGGACTTCTGTCGACCTTGCTGGATTTATGGTGACCTTGCCGGATTTGTGGCGACCTTGCCGGAAATATGGCGACCTCGCCGGATTTAATGCGACCTTGCCGGATAATTGGCGAATTTGCCGGAAATATGGCGACCTCGCCGGATATATGGCGACCTTGCCGGAAATATGGCGCCCTCGCCGGATATATGGCGACCTTGCCGGAAGTATGGCAACTTTGCCTGATTTATGGCGACCTTGCCGGATTTATGTCAACCTTGCCGGAAATGTGGCAACCATGCCGGATTTGTGGCGACCTTGCTGGATTATGGCGAACTTGCCGGTAATGTAGCGACCATGCCTGATTTGTGGCGACCTTGCCGGATTTATGGCGACCTTGCCGGTAATGTGGCGATCTTGCCGGATTTGTGGCGACCTTGCCGGATCTATGGCGACCTTGCCGGAAATGTGGCGACCTTGCCGGATTTGACGCGACCTTGCCGAATATATGGCTACCTTGATGGCAATGTTGCGACCTTGCCGGATTTGACGCCAGCTTGCCGGATTTATGGCGACCTTGCTGGAAATATGGCGACCGTGCCGGATTTGAGGCAACCTTGCCAGATTTATGGCGACCTTGTCGGAAATATAGCGACCTTGCCGGATTTGTGGCCACCTTGCCGGATATATGGCGACCTTGCCGGAAATATGGCGACCTTGCCGGATTTGTGGTGACCTAGCCAGATTTATGGCGACCGTGCCGGATATACGGCGACCTTCCCGGATTTATGGCGACCTTACCGGATTTATGGCGACCTCGCCGGAAATGTGGCGACGTTCCCTGATTTGTGGCTACCAGGTCGGATTTATGGTTACTTTGCCGGAAATATGGCTACTTTGCCGGATTTGTGGCCACCTTGCCGTATTTATGGCGACCATGCAAGAAATATGGCAACCTTGCCGGATTTGTGGCGACCTTGCCGGATTTATGTCAACCTTGCCGGAAATGTGGCAACCTTGCCGGATTTGTGGCGACCTTGCTGGATTATGGCGAACTTGCCGGTAATGTAGCGACCATGCCTGATTTGTGGCGACCTTGCCGGATTTATGGCGACCTTGCCGGTAATGTGGCCGACTTCGCCGGATTTATGGCGACCTTGCAGGATATATGGCGACGTATCCGGAAATATGGCGACCTCGCCGAATTTGTGGCGAACTTGCCGGAAATATGGCGACCTTGCCGGAAATATGGCGACCTCGCCGGATTTATGGCGACCTTGCCGGAAATATGGCGACCTCACCGGATTTATGGCGACCTTGCCGGAAATATGGCGACCTTGGTGGACTTCTGTCGACGTTGCCGCATTTATGGCGACCTTGCCGGATTTGTGGCGACCGTGCCGGAAATATGGCGACCTTGCCGGATAATTGGCGAATTTGCCGGAAATATGGCGACCTCGCCGGATATATGGCGACCTTGCCGGAAATATGGCGACCTCGCCGGATTTATGGCGACCTCGGCGGATTTATGGCGACCTTGCCGGAAATATGGCGACCTTGCCGGAAATATGGCGACCTTGCCGGATTTATGTCGACCTTGTCGGAAATGTGGCAACCTTGCCGGATTTGTGGCGACCTTGCCGGATCTATGGCGACCTTGCCGAAAATGTGGTGACCTTGCCGGATTTGACGCGACCTTGCCGAATATATGGCTACCTTGATGGAAATGTGGCGACCTTGCCGGATTTGAGGCAACCTTGGCAGATTTATGGCGACCTTGTCGGAAATATGGCGACCTTGCCGGATTTGTGGCGAACTTGCAGGATTTATGGCGACTTTTCCGGAATTATGGCGACCTTGCCGGATTTATGGCGAACTTGCCGGAAATATGGCGACCTCGCCGGAATTATGGCGACCTTACCGGATTTATGGCGACCTTGCTGGAAATATGGTGACCTCACTGGATTTATGGCGACCTTGCCGGAAGTATGGCGACTTTGCCTGATTTATGGCGACTTTGCCGGAATTATGGCGCCCTGGCCGGATTTATGGCGACCTTGCCGGAAATATGGCGACCTTGCCGGATTTGTGGCTACCTTGCCAGATTTATGGCGACCTTGACGGTCATATGGCCACCTCGCCGGATTTATGGCGACCTTGCCGGATTTATGGCGACCTTGCCGGAAATATGGCGTCCTCGCCGGATTTGTTGCGACTTTGCCGGATTAACGGCGACCTTGCCGGAAATATGGCGACCTTGCCGGATTTATGGCGACTTTGCCGAATATATGGCGACCTTGCCGGAAATATGGCGACCACGCCGAATTTGTGGCGAACTTGCCGAAAATATGGCGACCTTGCTGGAAGTATGGCGACATCGCCGGATTTATGGCGACCTTGCCGGAAATATGGCGATCTCACCGGATTTATGGCGACCTTGCCGGAAATATGGCGACCTTGCTGGACTTGTGTCGACGTTGCCGCATTTATGGCGACCTTGCCGGATTTGTGGCGACCTTGCCGGAAATATGGCGACCTCGCCGGATTTAATGCGACCTTGCCGGATAATTGGCGAACTTGCCGGAAATATGGCGACCTCGCCGGATAAATGGCGACCTTGCCGGAAATCTGGCGACCTCGCCGGATTTATGGCGACCTCGCCGGATTTATGGCGACCTTGCGGGAAATATGGCGACCTTGCCGGAAATATGGCGACCTTGCCGGATTTATGGCGACTTTGCCGGAAATATGGCGACCTTGCCGGATTTGTGGCGACATTGCCGGATTTATGGCGACCTTGCCGGAAATATGGCGACCTCGCTGGATTTATGGCGACATTGCCGGAAGTATGGCGACTTCTCCTGATTTATGGCGACCTTGCCGGAATTATGGCGGCCTGGCCGGATTTGTGGCGACCTTGCCGGAAATATGGCGACCTTGCCGGATTTGTGGCTACCTTGCCGGATTTATGGCGACCTTGACGGACATATGGCGACCTCGCCGGATTTATGGCGACCTTGCCGGATTTATGGCGACCTTGCCGGAAATATGGCGTCCTCGCCGGATTTGTTGCGACCTTGCCGGATTTACGGCGACCTTGCCGGAAATATGGCGACCTTGCCGGATTTGTGGCGAACTTGCCGGAAATATGGCGATCTTGCTGGATTTATGGCGACCTTGCTGGATTTGTGGCGACTTTGCCGAAAATATGGCGACCTCGCCGGATTTATGGCGACCTTGCCGGAAATATGGCGACCTTGCTGGACTTCTGTCGACCTTGCTGGATTTATGGTGACCTTGCCGGATTTGTGGCGACCTTGCCGGAAATATGGCGACCTCGCCGGATTTAATGCGACCTTGCCGGATAATTGGCGAATTTGCCGGAAATATGGCGACCTCGCCGGATATATGGCGACCTTGCCGGAAATATGGCGCCCTCGCCGGATATATGGCGACCTTGCCGGAAGTATGGCAACTTTGCCTGATTTATGGCGACCTTGCCGGATTTATGTCAACCTTGCCGGAAATGTGGCAACCATGCCGGATTTGTGGCGACCTTGCTGGATTATGGCGAACTTGCCGGTAATGTAGCGACCATGCCTGATTTGTGGCGACCTTGCCGGATTTATGGCGACCTTGCCGGTAATGTGGCGATCTTGCCGGATTTGTGGCGACCTTGCCGGATCTATGGCGACCTTGCCGGAAATGTGGCGACCTTGCCGGATTTGACGCGACCTTGCCGAATATATGGCTACCTTGATGGCAATGTTGCGACCTTGCCGGATTTGACGCCAGCTTGCCGGATTTATGGCGACCTTGCTGGAAATATGGCGACCGTGCCGGATTTGAGGCAACCTTGCCAGATTTATGGCGACCTTGTCGGAAATATAGCGACCTTGCCGGATTTGTGGCCACCTTGCCGGATATATGGCGACCTTGCCGGAAATATGGCGACCTTGCCGGATTTGTGGTGACCTAGCCAGATTTATGGCGACCGTGCCGGATATACGGCGACCTTCCCGGATTTATGGCGACCTTACCGGATTTATGGCGACCTCGCCGGAAATGTGGCGACGTTCCCTGATTTGTGGCTACCAGGTCGGATTTATGGTTACTTTGCCGGAAATATGGCTACTTTGCCGGATTTGTGGCCACCTTGCCGTATTTATGGCGACCATGCAAGAAATATGGCAACCTTGCCGGATTTGTGGCGACCTGCCGGATTTATGGGGACCTTGCCGGAAATATGCTACTTCGCCGGATTTGTGGCGACCTTGCGGATTTCTGGCTACTTTGCCGGAAATATGGCGACCTTGCCGGATTTGTGGCCAACTTGCCGGATTTATGACGACCTTGCCGGAAATATGGCGACCTTGCCGGATTCGTGACGACGATGCCGGATTTATGGCGATCTTGACGAAATGTTGCGACCTTGCCGGATTTGTGTCGACCTTGCCGGATTCAAGGCGACCTTGACGAAATGTGGCTACCTTGCCGGATTTGTGGCGACCTAGCCGGATTTATGTCGACCTTGCCGGAAATGTGGCAACCTTGCCGGATTTGTGGCGACCTTGCTGGATTATGGCGAACTTGCCGGTAATGTAGCGGCTATGCCTGGTTTGTGGCGACCTTGCCGGATTTATGGCGACCTTGCCGGTAATGTGGCGATCTTGCCGGATTTGTGGCGACCTTGCCGGATCTATGGCGACCTTGCCGGAAATGTGGCGACCTTGCCGGATTTGACGCGACCTTGCCGAATATATGGCTACCTTGATGGCAATGTTGCGACCTTGCCGGATTTGACGCCACCTTGCCGGATTTATGGCGACCTTGTTGGAAATATGGCGACCGTGCCGGATTTGAGGCAACCTTGCCAGATTTGCGGCGACCTTGTCGGAAATATAGCGACCTTGCCGGTTTTGTGGCCACCTTGCCGGATATCTGGCGACCTTGCCGGAAATATGGCGACCTTGCCGGATATGTGGTGACCTAGCCAGATTTATGGCGACCGTGCCGGATATACGGCGACCTTCCCGGATTTATGGCGACCTTACCGGATTTATGGCGACCTCGCCCGAAATGTGGCGACGTTCCCTGATTTGTGGCCACCATGTCGTATTTATGGTTACTTTGCCGGAAATATGGCTAACTTGCCGGATTTGTAGCCATCTTGCCGTATTTATGGCGACCATGCAAGAATTATGGCAACATTGCCGGATTTGTGGCGACCTGCCGGATTTATGGGGAC
>JAXLNO010005219.1:179387-263600 GCA_038087875.1 Malacoraja senta | reverse complement strand
CCGCCCCATCCCCCAACCTCTCTGTCCCTCATCCACCCACTCCCCTACCCATCCCTCCCCACTCTGCACTTCTCTCCCCCTTACCCCACCCCTCTATCCCTCCACAAATCCCTCTCTCTCCCCCTCCATTCCCCCATCCTCCCCCTCCCTCCCCTGTCTCCCCCCAACCTTTCCCCAACCCCTCTTCCACCACTCCGCCTACCCCCTCCCCCTCCCTCTCTCCATCTTCCACCACCACCTACACCTCTCCCCCTCCCTCCCCATTCTTCCACATCTCCTCCACCCCTCCCCCATCTCCCTCCCCCACCCCTCTCCCCCCCTCCCTTCCCTCTGCCTCCCAACTTCCCACTCTCTCCCCCTACCCCTCGTCCCCTCCATCCACACTCTTCCCCATCTCCCTCCCCCACCCCTCTCTCCTCCCGTCCCCCTTCCCTCTCACCCCCACCCCCTTCTCCTACCCCTCTCTCCCTCTTCCACCACTCACCCCTACCCACTTCCCCTCCCTCTCTCCCACTCCCACCTCCTCCCTACACCTCTCCCCCTCCCTCCCCATTCTTCCACTTATCTCCCCCCATCCCTCCCCATCTCCCTCCCCCCCCCCTCTCTCCCCCCACCCTCCCTCCCTTTCCCTCTCCCTCCCCAATCTTCCCCCTCTCCCCGCTCTCTTCCTCCCTCCACACTCTCCCCCCTCTCTCCGCACCCCTCTCCCTTCTCCCCTCCCACCCCCCTCTCCCCCCTCCCCACCTCTCTTCACCCCCATCCCCCCCCACCCCCTTCCCCTCTCTCTTGCTCCACTCCCCGCTACCACTCACCCCCTCACTCCCCACTCTTCCCCTCTCCCGCCCCCACCTCTCTCCCTCCCCCCTCCCTCTCTCTCCCCCTCTTCCCCTACTCCTCTCTCCCCTTCCCCTCATCCCCTCTCTCCACCTCTAACACCCCCTCCCCCCTCTCATACCCCCCTACCCCTCTCCCCCTTCCTGCCCTCCCCGCTCTCCTCCATTCCCCACTCTCCTGCCCCTCCCTCTCCCCCACCCTGCTCTCCTCTCCCTCCCCAATCTCTCTCCTTTCCTCCACCCCCTCTCCCCTCCCTCCCCCTCTCCCCTCCCTCCCCTCTTCTCTCCCCACCCCATCTCCCTCATCCCCCCCTCCCCCCGCCTGGGTGTTTGGGGGTGGTTGGTGTGAGTGTGATGCCGCAGCCCCCCCCCCGCAAACGCGCGTTGGGGAAACAGCCCGCCAACAGTCTCTCTGTCTTTAAGAAGGAACTGCAGATGCCTGGAAAATCAAAGGTACACAAAAAAAAGCTGGAGAAACTCAGCGGTTGCAGCAGCATCTATGGATCGAAGGAAATGGGCAACGTTTCGGGCCGAAACCCGTCTGAAGATGGATTTCGGCCCAAAGCGTTGCCTATTTCCTTCGCTCCATAGATGCTGCTGCACCCGCTGAGTTTCTCCAGCTTTTTTTTGTGTACCAGTCTCTCTGTCTCTCCCCTCTCTCTCTCTCTCTGCCCTTCTCTCTTCACAGCCCGCGGCTCGACTCATGCACGCCCGCTCCAACACCCTCCTTCTCCTCTCTACCCCATCCTCTTCCCCCCCTCTCCTCTCTCCCCCTCCTCTCCCCCCTTCCTCTCCCCCCTTCCTCTCCACCCTCCTCACAATTTTTTTTTCAAACATTAAATTTTCTCTCTCTGCCGCCCCCCCTCGAGACGCACCTGAGAGGTGAGGGCTATTCGTCAGTGGATAGGGTGGAGGTGGTATAAAAGAAGCCAATTAAAAAATGAATATAATATCAAGGGATGTGATGAGTGTGTGTGTTTGTGGGTGCCAGATTCCCACCCCGCAACCGAGCTTTGGAGTGAAATGGCATCTACTTTCTTCTGTGACTGAAATCCTAACGGGAATCCCAAAATTCCCGGCCGCTTCACACTGCTGCTGTCACCGTTGCCTGAATCCCACATTCATAGAAACATAGGACATAGGTGCAGGACTAGGCCATTCGGCCCTTCGGCCCTTCGAGCCAGCACTGCCATTCAATATGATCATGGCTGGTCATCCAGAATCAGTACCCCGTTCCTGCTTTCTCCCCATACCCCTTGATTCCGTTAGCAGTAAGAGCTAAATCTAACTCTCTCTTGAATTTTGGGATTCCCGTTAGGATTTCAGTCACAGAAGACAGTAGATGACATTTTACTGGATGAATTTCAAAGAGAGTTAGATAGAGCTCTAGGGGCGAGCAGAATCAAGGGATATGGGGAGAAGGCAGGAACAGGCTACTGATTGTGGATGATCAGCCATGATCACAATGAATGGCGGTGCTGGCTCGAAGGCTGAATGGCCTACTCCTGCACCTATTGTCTATGTTTCTCTGTTTCTATGTCAGGCGAGATATGGGAACATGAGGTTAGTCACTAGAGGGAGAGGAGAAACTTGGATAATTTTAAACTGAACAATTTCATTCTGTGGATTTTGACAAAAGTAAAGAAAAGGTTGAGATTGTTAGGAAGCTGGGTAGTGGGGATTTAAGTGAGATTGAGAAGAGGTTCTATTGACACTGCTCCCTTTACAAGTGTTGTGGAACCTCCAAAATTATAAAGTATTTGTAAGTATTTGAATATCATTAATCCAGGTGTACTTGATTTTACTTGTGAAGCATTTCTTTACTCATTCAGTTATTCTCGACAATTTGAGCATCACTGTCAAGGTTAGTGGTTTCCCCTCATTGTTAATTGTACTCAAGACAGTGGTAGATTGCTTTGCTAAACCTTTCCATTCCTTCCGGTGAAAGTACTCCCACAGTTATACAAGGTGGGGAGTTGCAGCATTAAGAAGCAGTATCGATAAAGGAAAGGTGATTCATTTCTTGTTATCATGGGGCAAGCAATTCCTGACACCACAAAACCTCTCCATCAGCGGCAAGGCCCAATTCAGGAGGGTGCAATGCCTTGATGAATGTTACTCCAGTGATACTGAAGAAGCACAACATCATCCAGGACATAGCATGCCCCCATCTACGACTGTAATCTTCTTTGTTTCCACCACTTGTGTACAGTGATCTCGGTCTCAATCAACCACCGCAAGGTGTCTCAATGTTCATTGCTAAGGCTACTTCAATAACACCTCTCATATCAGTGATCCCATCAACCAAGAAAGACAATGGCAACAGGCCCATGGGATCACCACATGCTGTGGGTGCCTCTCCAGTCATGACTTGGAAATCCATTGCTGTTCCTTCATTCCTATCAAGAGCACAGTGGGAGCATCATTCACTGGCTACGTAAGGATGTTCACATCCTCATGGGCTAAAAATGGAAGCCTGAGCAGTGAGGCCCACATCCTAAACAGTTGATTTATAAGCAAACAATCTGAATGGAATCAGAAAGGGCACATCATCATCAGCTCAGCAGTTAGTCTTGTCCGCATCGTGAGAAGAAATCTAATCAAGCTCCTTCCTTAATCCGGGTTAACAAATCATTTCCCCCCATATTGTGTGAATTCTGCAGAGAAATACAATTCACTTTTATTGCTGCTTCACCCTCTGTTTTGATATTTTTCCCCAGCTCCTGAATATTTCTCTTCTTAATTCATCTCATCTCCCCCTCCAACCACACTGTCTGTCACTCTCACATTCTAAACACTGGGATCACCAATGATCTCAACACTGGTGGGTGGGCGACGCGACTCACTTTGCAGCAGCCTCTGCAGTCCGTCTGTCTTTTCTTGTTTTTCTTCTCGTTTCGTTTGAGTTTTGTTTGTAGTGTTTTTTTAACTGGGTATGTGTGGGGGGCGTGGGACGGGGGGTGGGGGGTGTAGGGTGGGGGGAACTTTTAAAATCTTTTCCCTGCACGGGAGACCAGACCTTTCTCAGTCGGGTCTCTTTTGTCGTTGGGGCCTAGCACCGTGGAGAGGCCTCCAACCGGAACGACCTGGGGCTCCAGTCGCGGAGCCGGCGGACTTACTCACCATCGCGGAGCTGGCCGAGTTCGGAACGGGAGGAGCTGCGGTGGCGCGCGGCTGCGGCCCGACCCCGGAGATTCGGAGGCTCCAGCCGCCGGCCCGGTGGACGGTGACATCGGGAGCTCGCGGGTCCCTGGTGGGAGACTGCTTTTCGGGGCTCCCGCAACGGCAACTTCTCCCGCCCGAGTTGCGGGGTTGAAGATGACCTGGAGCGGGGTCTTACATCGTCCGGCGTGGGTTTAAATGGCTGCTGGACTTGCTAGCGCCCGCCGGGGGCTCCAACATCAAGACCTGGAGCGCGGCCTTGCATCGCCCGGCCTGACTTTAATGGCCGCGGGACTTATTTACCATCGCCCGCCGGGGGCTTTGACTTTGACATCGGGAGGAGAATGTGGAGTGCAGGGGAGAGATAAGACTTTGCCTTCCATCACAGTGAGGAGGAGATTCACTGTGATGGATGTTTGTGTAAATTGTGTTGTGTCTTGGTTCTTTTTACTTGTTTGTATGACTGCAGCAACCAAATTTCGTTTGAACTTCATTTGAGGTTCAAATGGCAATAAACGGTATTGTAATGTATTGTATCACACACTGTCTTATCTGGTGCAAGCAGAAGTGTAAACAGGGCCTAACACAGATCCTTCCTCTTTTACGCTGATGTTATCTTCAGATACAACTTCTCTATTTACCCATTACATTTAAAAGTAATTCCTTGAAATTCTATTGTGTAATTTGTTTTAAATACGTGAGAACAGAACATATCTGTGTGTGCTGAGGATGCATTTATTATAAGGATAGTAACTAAAATACAGAAAAGCTCAAGTATCTGTGTTTGTCAGTGATTGGGATAAATTATGGCAGATAATCTACAGTATGGTGCAAAGGAGAAGATTTAATCCAATTAGTTTTTACTAATATCAGCATCAAAGTCAATATTTATTATCCATCCCTAACTACCTTGGAGAAGATGGTGGTGAGCTGCCTTCTTGAAGTTCTGCAATACTTTTGGTGAAGATGCTCTCACACAGCTATCAGGACTTAGTCAGAGTCATGGACCCACAGAGTCGTACAGCACAGAAACAGCTGCAACACGTCCATGCTGACCTAGTTTCCTCATCAAACTTAGTTCCATTTGCCCCATATCCCTCTAAACCTTTCCTTTCCATGAACCTGTTCAAGTGTCTTTTAATTGCAATGTTAGTACTTGCTTCAACTACCTCCTCTGGCAGCTCATCACATATACCTACTACCCTTTATAGACAATAGGTGCAGGAGTAGGCCATTTGGCCCTTCAATGTGATCATGGCTGATCATCCACAATCAGTACTCCGTTCCTGCCTTCTCTCCATATCCCCTGACTCCTCTATCTTCAAGAGCCCTATCTAGCTCTCTCTTGAAAGCATCCAGCAAACCGGCCTCCACAACCCTCTGAAGCAGAGAATTCCACATATTCACAACCCTCTGTGTGAAAAAGTTTTTCCTCATCTCCGTTCTAAATGGCTTGCCCCTTATTCTTAAACTGTGGTCCCTGGTTCTGGACTCTCCCAACATCAGAAACATGTTTCCTGCCTCTAGCGTGTCCAAACCCTTAATAATATTATATGTTTCAATAAGATACCCTCTCATCCTTCTAAACTCCAGAGTATACAAGCCCAGCCGCTCCATTCTCTCAGCATATGACAGTCCCGTCATCCCGGGAATTAACCTTGTAAACCTACGCTGCACTCCCTCAAAAGCAAGAATGTCCTTCCTC
Organism: Malacoraja senta; assembly: GCA_038087875.1. NCBI lineage: Eukaryota > Metazoa > Chordata > Chondrichthyes > Rajiformes > Rajidae > Malacoraja > Malacoraja senta. The sequence goes on along the minus strand of JAXLNO010005219.1, from coordinate 257,900 downwards.
AAATTAGGAGACCAAAACTGCACACAATACTCCAGGTGTGGTCTCACTAGGGCCCTGTACAACTGCAGAAGGACCTCTTTGCTTCTATACTCAACTCCTCTTGTTTGAATCTTTTATCCTTTGAATGTAAAGGATGCGCTTCGTGTTCATATTAAACCTTATCATCTCACCTCAAACCCGTGTCCTCTGGTTCTTGATACCCCCACACTGGGTAAAAGGCTCTGTTCATTCAGCCTATCTATTCCGCTCAACAATTCAACTATCTCAGCCTCCTGCACTCCAAGGAATAAAGTCTGAGGGAGCACAATTTTTCAGGCCCATACAGCTGATCCAATATTGGTCTCAACACCACCTTCCCACTTTCTCCACGTCTCCTGACTTCTGTTGAGTTTATAGTCAATCATCCTCTACCTTGAACATAGTTAATGTCTCAGCCTCTGCAGCTCCTTTGGGAAGATGACATCAAAAACTGTTGTGCCAGTCAGAGCAATATGGGATGACTTTGGTGTAATGAGAAAACATTGTCCTCAATGAGAACTGTGCAATGGTCTTCTGATTTCTGCCAAAGCCAAGGTCAACAGATTCACCTGTTGCAGGTGGACAGGAGAGGAGGAGGTCAAGTAGGTCAATCCCTTGTGTTGGCTCATTCTCTACCTGCTGTAGAAAGAGCCTGGTAGACACATCCTTCAGGGTTCAGCCATCTCAGTGAGTGGTCGTGTGACCAAGCCACTCCCAATGATGGATGCTGAGGTCCACACCCAGTGTACACTCTGTACTCTTGCTTCTTTTAATGTCATTCGAGATTTTGCTCAGCTGACCAATAATGGTGGGCATTCATTAGGACAGTGAAAGCTTCCCATGGTGTAATCTGTGGGCTCCTTCCCATGAAGAGGGAAGTGAGGAAAAAGTATGTTCTTTCTCCTTTCACCAGGGCCAATCCTCTCTCCAGGAATGGTTCAGTTTATCCTAATGGGTGCAATGGAATTGTCAGCATGTTTAATGAACACAACCCTCTATGGAGGTTTTTTCATCATGAAATGGCAGGACCTCCCTGGATTGCATGTACTCTCTCGTGGAACATCAGGCCCAGCAGGATGCAGCAAAGCACCTGGAGCTCTCCCATTTGAGATCCATTCAAAATGTTCAAAATCGCAAAGGTGCAAGTTCGATTCCAGATGGAATCTTTATTTGTGGTATAATTATATATCTGAACCCATTTCTATTATCTAAATGGTGGACGATTTGGAAAAGGGGAGATGCAGCGAGACCTGGGTGTCATGGTACACCAGTCATTGAAAGTAGGCATGCAGGTGCAGCAGGCAGTGAAGAAAGCGAATGGTATGTTAGCTTTCATAGCAAAAGGATTTGAGTATAGGAGCAGGGAGGTTCTACTGCAGTTGTACAGGGTCTTGGTGAGACCACACCTGGAGTATTGCGTACAGTTTTGGTCTCCAAATCTGAGGAAGGACATTATAGCCATAGAGGGAGTGCAGAGAAGGTTCACCAGACTGATTCCTGGGATGTCAGGACTTTCATATGAAGAAAGACTGGATAGACTCGGCTTTTACTCGCTAGAATTTAGGAGATTGAGAGGGGATCTTATAGAAACGTACAAAATTCTTATGGGGTTGGACAGGCTAGATGCAGGAAGATTGTTCCCGATGTTGGGGAAGTCCAGGACAAGGGGTCACAGCTTAAGGATAAGGGGGAAATCCTTTAAGACCGAGATGAGGAAAAACTTTTTCACACAGAGTGGTGAATCTCTGGAACTCTCTGCCACAGAGGGTAGTTGAGGCCAGTTCATTGGCTATATTTAAGAGGGAGTTAGATGTGGCCCTTGTGGCTAAAGTGATCAGGGGGTATGGAGAGAAGGCAGGTACGGGATACTGAGTTGGATGATCAGCCATGATCATATTGAATGGCGGTGCAGGCTCGAAGGGCCGAATGGCCTACTCCTGCACCTATTTTCTATGTATCTATGTATCTATGTATCAACACCAGTGGTGCCGGAAACCTGAGCTGCAGGGGGAGTGTCATTTAGTTTGACAAGAGGCAGTGTCAGTTACTGTGCAGTGTGAGGGAACCTCAGCTTGTCCTGTGCTGGGCTCAAAGCCACGTTGCCGCTTCTCCAGAATTCCACACAAGTTCCTCTGCAGAAGGTCAGTAAACTTCAGACATTATTCTTCATTGGTAATAGTGGATTAAATGAAGGGGATTAAATGATTGAAATGTAGTTTGCAAAACTGATGTACTTCTTCAAATGTTATTGTGAAATGTGTTCTCCTATTACAATGATGGTGTCTTCACTAAAAAGGGAACAAATGTCATTGTTTTTGCTGCATCCGACTGATTAAAATCTAAAATAGCGGTGTTTCTCTTGACTATTCAAATTCAGTTTATTCTTTCCAATGAATAAAGCTAATGTTATTATTCTTTCAAATGATTCTATTTTTTTTCCTATGTTTAATAGATTCAGGATCAGTTCCTGTGGATTGGAGGGTAGCTACTGTTATCCCACTTTTTAAGAAAGGCGGGAGAGAGAAAACGGAATTATAGACCAGTTAGCCTGACATCGGTGGTGGGGTAGATGCTGGAGTCAATTATAAAAGATGAGATAGCCGCACATTTGGATAGCAGTAACAGGATCGGTCCAAGTCAGCATGGATTTACGAAAGGGAATCCATGCTTGACTAAATCTTCTGGAATTCTTTGAGAATGTAATTAGGAAAATGGACAAGCGAGAGCCAGTGGATGTAGTGTACCTGGACTTTTAGAAAGCATTTGATAAGGTCCCACATAGGAGATTAGTGGGCAAAATTAGGGCACATGGTATTGGGGGTAGAGTGCTGACATGGATAGAGAATTGGTTGGCAAACAGGAAACAAAGAGTAGGGATTAGCGGGTCCCTTTCAGAATGGCAGGCAGTGACTAGTGGGGTACCGCAAGGCTCGGTGCTGGGACCGCAGCTATTTACAATATACATCAATGATTTGGATGAAGGGATTCAAAGTAACATTAGCAAATTTGCAGATGACACAAAGCTGTGTGTCAGTGTGAACTATGAGGAGGATGCTATGAGAATGCAGGGTGATTTAGACAGGTTGGGGGAGTGGGCAGATGCATGGCAGATGAAGTTTAATGCGGCTAAATGGGAGGTTATCCACTTTGGTAGCAAAAACAGGAAGGCAGATTACTATCTAAATTGCGTCAAATTAACCTTGTAAACCTACGCTGGGCTCCCTCAATAGCAAGAATGTCCTTCCTCAAATTAGGGGACCAAAACTGCACACAATACTCCAGGTGTGGTCTCACTAGGGCTCTGTACAACTGCAGAATGGTCTCTTTGCTCCTATATTCCTCCTCTTGTTATAAAGGCCAACATGCCATTTGCTTTCTTCACTGCCTGTTGTACCTACATGCTTACTTTCATAGACTGATGAACAAGGACCCCCCAGATCCCGTTGTACTTCCCCTTTTCCCAACTTGACGCCATTTAGATAGTAATCTGCCTTGCTGTTTTTGCTACCAAAGTGGATAACCTCACATTTATCTGCATTAAACTTCATCTGCCATGCATCTGCCCACTCCCCCAACCTGTCCGAGTCACCCTGCATTCTCATAGCATCCTCCTCACAGTTCACACTGCCACCCAGCTTTGTGTCATCTGCACATTTGCTAATGTTACTTTGAATCCCTTCATCCAAATCATTGATGTATATTGTAAATAGATGAGGTCCCAGCACCGAGCCTTGCGGTACCCAACTTTCATAATTGATTCCAGCATCTTCCCCACCACCGATGTCAGGCTAACTGGTCTATAATTCCCTGTATTCTCTCTCCCGCCTTTCTTAAAAAGTAGGATAACATTAGCTACCCTCCAATCCACAGGAACTGATCCTGAGTCTATAGAACATTGGAAAATTACCACCAATGCATCCACGATTTCTAGAGCCACTTCCTTAAGTACCCTGGGATGCAGACCATCAGGCCCTGGGGATTGATCAGCCTTCAGTCCCATCAGTCTATCCAACACCATTTCCTGCCTAATGTGGATTAGGCGATTCTGTGGACGCAGTCAGGAGACCCGGATGGTAGTTTGCCTCCCTGGTGCCAGGGTCTGGGATGTGTCTGAACGTGTCCAAGATATCCTGAAATGGGAGGGAGAGGAGCCTGAGGTCGTGGTACATATAGGTACCAATGACATAGGTAGAAAAACAGAAGAGGTCCTGAAAGGAGAATTTAGGGAGTTAGGAAGAAAGTTAAGGAGAAGGACCGCAAAAGTAACAATCTCAGGATTACTGCCTGTGCCACGCGACAGTGAGAGTAGGAATGGAGTGAGGTGGAGGATAAATTTGTGGCTGAGGGACTGGTGCAGAGGGCAGGGATTCAAGTTTCTGGATCATTGGGACCTCTTTTGGGAAAGGTGTGACCTGTACAAAAAGTACAGGTTGCATTTGAAGCCGAGGGGAACCAATATCCTGGCGGCGAGATTTGCAAAGGCTACTGGGGAGACTTTAAACTAGAACGGTTGGGGGGAGGGACTTAAATAGAGAAAGCTAGTAGTCATTGTGTGAGGCAGGAGGCAGAGAAGGGAAGCACTCAGACCCAACATGTAGGGGAGAAAGAAGAAAAAAATAATAAACAGAGAATAAGTAGTGGTGGGTTTCTTAAATGTGTCTATTTTAATGCTAGGAGCATTGTAAGAAAGGTGGATGAGCTTAGAGCCTGGATTGACACCTGGAAGTATGCTGTTGTGGCGATTAGTGAAATATAGGTGCAGGATGGCTGTGATTGGAAACTAAATATTCCAGGATTTCGTTGCTTCAGGTTTGATAGAATTGGAGGGGCAAGAGGTAGAGGTGTTGCGTTGCTTGTCAGGGAAGATATTACAGCAGTGCTTTGGCAGGATAGATTAGAGGGCTCGTCTAGGGAGGCTATTTGGGTGGAACAAAGAAATGGGAAAGGTGTAGCAACACTTATAGGGGTGTATTATAGACCGCCTAATGGGGAGCGAGAATTGGAAGAGCAAATATGTAAGGAGATAGCAGATATTAGTAGTAAGCACAAGGTAGTGATTGTGGGATATTTCAATTTTCCACACATAGACTGAGAAACACATTCTGTAAAAGGGCTGGATGGTTTGGAGTTTGTAAAATGTGTGCAGGATAGTTTTTTGCAGCAATACATAGAGGTACCTACTGGAGAAGGGGCAGTGCTGGACCTCCTGTTAGGAAATGAGACAGGGCAGGTGGCGGAGATATGCGTTGGGGAGCACTTCGGGTCCAGTGATCACAATACCATTAGTTTCAATATAATTATGGAGAAGGTCAGAACTGGACCAAGGGTTGCGATTTTTGATTGGAGAAAGGCTAACTTTGAGGAGATGCGAAACGATTTAAAAGGAGTGAATTGGGACATTTTGTTTTATGGGAAGGATGTAGAAGAGAAATGGAGGACATTTAAAGTGAAATTTTAAGAGTACAGAATCTTTATCTCCCTGTTTGGTTGAAAGGAAAGAGTAAAAATTGGAAAGAGTCATGGTTTTCAAGGGAAATTGGACACTTGGTTCGGAAAAAGAGGGAGATCTACAATAATTATAGGCAGCATGGAGTAAATGAGTTGCCTGAAGAGTATAAAACATGTTAAAAGAATCTTAAGAGAGAAATTAGAAAAGCTGAAAGAAGATATGAGGTTGCTTTGGCAAGTAAGGTGAAAGTAAATCCAAAGGGTTTCTACAGCTATATTAATAGCAAAAGGATAACGAGGGATAAAATTGGTCCATTAGAGTATCAGAGTGGACAGCTATGTGCAGAGCCAAAAGAGATGGGGGAGATATTGAACAATTTATTTTCTTCGGTATTCACCAAGGAGAAGGATATTGAATTATGTGAGGTAAGGGAAACAAGTAGAGTAGCTATGGAAACTATGAGATTCAAAGAAGAGGAAGTACTGACATTTTTGAAAGATATAAAAATGGATAAGTCTCCAGGTCCTGACAGGATATTCCCATGGACATTGAGGGAAGTTAGTGTAGAAATAGCAGGGGCTATGACAGAAATATTTCAAATGTCATTAGAAACGGGAATGGTGCCGGAGGATTGGCGTACTGCGCATGTTGTTCCATTGTTTTAAAAGGGTTCTAAGAGTAAACCTAGCAATTATAGACCTGTTAGTTTGACGTCAGTGGTGGGAAAATTAATGGAAAGGATACTTAGAGATAATATATATAATCATCTGGATAAACAGGGTCTGATTAAGAACAGCCAACATGGATTTGTGCCTGGAAGGTCATGTTTGACTAATCTTCTTGAATTTTTTGAAGAGGTTACTAGGGAAATTGATGAGGGTAAAGCGGTGGATGTTGTCTATATGGACTTCAGTAAGGCCTTTGACAAGGTTCCACATGGAAGGTTGGTTCAGAATTGTTGGGTATTAATAGTGGAGTAGCAAGATGGATTCAACAGTGGCTGAATGGGAGATACCAGAGAGTAATGGTGGATAACTGTTTGTCATGTTGGAGGCCGGTGACTAGTGGGGTGCCTCAGGGATCTGTGTTGGGTCCACTGTTGTTTGTCATATACATCAATGATCTGGATGATGGTGTGGTAAATTGGATTAGTAAGTATGCAGATGATACTAAGATTGGTGGTGTTGTGGATAATGAAGTAGATTTTCAAAGTTTACAGAGAGATTTAGGCCATTTGGAAGAGTGGGCTGAAAGATGGCAGATGGAGTTTAATGCTGATAAGTGTGAGGTGCTACATCTTGGTAGGACAAATCAAAATAGGACGTACATGGTAAATTGTAGCAAATTGAGGAATGCAGTAGAACAGAGGGATCTAGGAATAACTGTGCATAGTTCCCTGAAGTTGGAATCTCATGTAGATACGGTGGTAAAGAAAGCTTTTGGTGTGCTGGCCTTTATAAATCAGAGCATTGAGTATAGAAGTTGGGATGTAATGTTAAAATTGTACAAGGCATTGGTGAGGCCAATTCTGGAATATGGTGTACAATTTTGGTCGCCAAATTATAGGAAAGATGTCAACAAAATAGAGAGAGTACAGAGGAGATTTACTAGAATGTTGCCTGGGTTTCAGCACCTAAGTTACAGAGAAAGGTTGAACAAGTTAGGTCTTTATTCTTTGGAGTGCAGAAGGTTAAGGGGGGACTTGATAGAGGTCTTTAAAATGATGAGAGGGATAGACAGAGTTGACGTGGATAAGCTTTTTCCATTGGGAGTAGGGAAGATTCAAACAAGAGGACATGATTTGAGAATTAAGGGACAAAAGTTTAGGGGAAACATTAGGGGGAACTTCTTTACTCAGAGAGTGGTAGCTGTGTGGAATGAGCTTCCAGTGGAAGTGGTGGATGCAGGTTTGATTTTATCATTTAAAAATAAATTGGATAGGTATATGGACGGGAAAGGAATGGAGGGTTATGGTCTGAGTACAGGTAGATGGGACTAGGTGAGAGTAAGTTTTCGGCACGGACTAGAAGGGCCGAGATGGCCTGTTTCCGTGCTGTAATTGTTATATTATATACCCGAGAAAGGGTTTTCCTGCCACAGAAGGAATTCAGCCAAAGCTGACCAGACTGATTCTTGGAATGGCAGGGCTAACGTGTGAGGAGAGGAGGAGCTACTGGGCCAGTAGTCACTGGAGTCTGGAAGACATGAACGGGACCTCACTAAATCAGTCAAAATTCAGGCAGAGCGAGACAAACTCCATTTGTAAGGATTTTTTTCGGCGACTGGAGGATCTAGAACAAGGGGTCGCAGACTTAAGACCTGAAGGGCTGAGATGTGGAAAAATGTCTTCATTCTGAATAGAGTGAGCCTTTAAAATTCACCCCACGGAAAAAATGGTAGATGACTAGTAAATGAATCCAGTTAAGTAGGAGATAGGTTTTTTATTGACACAAATGGCATCAATAATTATAGGGGGAGAATTGTAATATGGGGTTGACAGAGAAGGTTGTGTTGAATGACGGAACGGGCTCAATGTGCCAAATAATCTACCTGCTCCTCTTTTGCATGTTTCAATAAGTAAGTAAGTTTATTGGCCAAGTATTCACATACAAGGAATTTGCCTTGGTGCTCTGCCCACAAGTAACAACATGACATACAGTGACAGTTACGGATGACTCAGAAAACACTAAACATTAATAATAATAAAGCATTAATGATAAAACACCATTGATCAAGCATGTGAACCAACAAAATACCAGATCAAAGGGAGGCTACAGATCTTTGGCTGTTGAGTAGAGCAACTACTCGTGGATAAAAACTGTTTTTATGTCTGGCTGTGGCAGCTTTGACAATCCGGAGTCACCTTCCAGAGGAAAGTGATTCAAAGAGTTTGTGGCCAGGGTGAGAGGGGTCAGAGATGATCTTGCCCGCTCGCTTCCTGGCCCTTGCAGTGTACAGTTCATCAATGGAGGGAAGGTTGCAGCCAATAACCTTCTCTGTTGATCGGACGATTCGCTGCAGCCTCCAGGTGTCGTGCTTGGTGGCTGAGCCAAACCAGACCATGATGGAGAAGGTGAGGACAGACTCTACGATGGTCGTGTAGAATTGGACCATCATTGCCTGTGGCAGATTGTGTTTCCTCAGCTGCCGCAGGAAGTACATCATCTGTTGTGCCTTTTTGACTGTGGAGTCCATGGTAGCCCCCCACTTATGGTCCTTGGAGATGATGGTTCCCAGGAACTTAAAAGACTCCACAGATGTGACTGTGGTGTTGTTGATGGTGAGTGGGGTGAGGGGAGGGGGAGCTCTCCTAAAGTCTACAATCAATTCCACTGTCTTAAGAGCATTGAGCTCCAGGTTGTTCCGATGGCACCAGGACGCCAGCTGCATCACTTCCTGTCTGTAGGCAGATTCTTCCCCATCCTGAATCAGTCCAATCAGGGTTGTGTCGTCCGCAAACTTGAGAAGCTTGACAGAGGTGTCAGTGGATGTGCAGTCATTGGTGTAGAGAGAGTAGAGGAGAGGAGAGAGTACACTGCCTTGCGGTGCTCCTATGCTGAGCGTTTGCCGGTCCGAGATGTGCCCCATTATTACCTCTTTAATAATTGACTCCAGCATCTTTCCCACCAATGAAGTCAGGCTAACTGGTCTGTAATTCCCCGTTTACTCTCTCGCTCCTTTCTTCAAAAGTGGGATAACATTAGCTATCCTCCAATCCACAGGAACTGATCCTGAATCAATTGAACATTGGAAAATGATCACCAATGCATCCACGATTTCTCAAGTCACTTCCTTAAGTACCCTGGTAGGCAGACCATCAGGCCATGGGGATTTATCATCCTTCAGTCCCATAAGCCTACCCAATACTATTTCTCGCCTAATGAAAATGTATTTCAGTTCCTCTACCCCCTTAGATCCTCTGTCCTCCAATACTCCTGGGAGATTGTTTGTGTCTTCCTTAATGAAGACAGATCCGAAGTACCTATTCAACTCTTCTGCCATTTCCTTGTTGCCCATAATAATTTCACCCGTGTCTGCCTTCAAGGGACCCACATTTGACTTTGCTATTCTTTTTCCCTTAACATATCTAAAGAAGCTTTTACTGTCCTTCTTTATATTCCTGGCCTGCTTCCCTTCGTACTTCATCTTTTCAGCCCGTATTGCCCGTTTTGTTTCCTTCTGTTGTCCTATGAAAGTTTCCCAATCCTCTGGCTTCCGGCTACTCTTTGCTGTGTTATACATCTTTTCTTTTAGTTTTATTCTATCCCTAACTTCTCTTGTCAGCCACGGTTGCCTCCCACTCCCCTTAGTTGAGAAAAAATCAGGAAGTAAAACAGCCCAGAGATCAAAATAGACGAATCATTGTGGTTGAATTGCATAAAAGCTCTTAATGCAGCCTTAACCATTGCTCTGATTTTTGCTTCAGGTCCTGAATGTGATATGGGGAAACGCAGAATCCCTCATTGTTCTTGGGGTCTGTCAGATCTATTTAATCTTCTGAATGAGCTTGGAAAACACAATAATTACACCCTGTGCCCTTCTAACCCCACATTTCCTTTAAATTTTAAAAATTAACTTTAGACAGAATAAAAACAATTTACAAAACTATTTTTGAAGAAAACGGTCCTGACCCAAAACATCACCTAGCCATGTTCCCCTGGGATGCTGCCTGACCTGCTGAGTTACTCCATTATTTTGTGTCTTTCCTCGGTAAACCAGAATCTGCAGTTCCTTGTTTTATACAAATCTAAAACAACATAAAAACATCTTCAGACACTTTCAGTGTCTCTACATTCAACAGTGTCATACTCAATAGCATTAGCATTAATCTTTACAATAAACACCCTTAACACTCATGTGGCCCCCTGTGGTGATATCCCTTCCCTTGTATGAGGGGTGTTCCCACCAGACTCATCCCTCAATGTCCAGCAGGAGAAGGTCCCTAGACTGTGGTCCTCGCCCACAGAGTTTGTATGTTGGTTGCACCAAGCTTCAGTGCGTCCCTCAGCACGTGTTCCTGCAGTCTGGAGTGGGTCAGGTGGCAACATTCCCTGATGGACCACACTTTGACATATCGTTGCTTCATTCCTCAGCACAGTAACAGTGTGTGGGAGATGGGACAATGTTCCTGTCCTTATATTCCAGCCTTTGACCCACAGTGAGCAGCACCAGAACATAGAAACATAGAAGATAGGTGCAGGAGTAGGCCATTCGGCCCATCGAGCCTGCACCGCCATTCAATATGATCATGGCTGATCATCCAACTCAGTATCCTGTACCTGCCTTCTTTCCATACCCCCTGATCCCTTTAGCCACAAGGGCCACATCTAACTCCCTCTTAAATATAGCCAATGAACTGGCATCAACTACCTTCTGTGGCAGAGAATTCCATAGATTCACCACTCTCTGTGTACATTTTTTTTTCCTCATCTTAGTCTTAAAAGATTTCCCCCTTATCCTTAAACTGTGACCCCTTGTTCTGGACTTCCCCAACATCGGGAACAATTTTCCTGCATCTAGCCTGTCCAACCCCTTAAGAATTTTGTAAGTTTCTATAAGATTCCCTCCTCAATCTTCTAAATTCTAGCGAGTACAAGCCGAGTCTATCCACTCTTTCTTCATATGAAAGTCCTGACATCCCAGGAATCAGTCTGGTGAACCTTCTCTGCACTCCCTCTATGGCTATAATGTCCTTCCTCAGATTTGGAGACCAAAACTGTACGCAATACTCCAGGTGCGGTCTCACCAAGACCCTGTACAACTGCAGTAGAACCTCCCTGCTCCTATACTCAAATCCTTTTGCTATGAATGCTAACATACCATTGGCTTTCTTCACTGCCTGCTGCACCCGCATGCCTACTTTCCACTCGCGCATTCCACTCTCTAGGCCCTCACCCCCTCATCTTCACCATGGACGTCCAGTCACTGTACACCTCCATCCCCCACCAGGATGGTCTCAAAGCCCTCCGTTTTTTCCTCGACCGGAGAAGCAATCTATACCCGGCCACTGACACCCTCCTCCGCCTAGCGGAGCTGGTACTTACACTTAATAACTTTTCATTCGACTCCTCCCATTTCCTCCAAATACAAGGCGTAGCTATGGGCACACGCATGGGCCCCAGCTACGCCTGCCTCTTTGTCGGGTACGTAGAACAATCCCTGTTCAATGCGTACCAGGGCCCCATCCCCGACCTCTACCTCCGCTACATCGATGATTGTTTTGGTGCCACATCCTGCACCCACACACAACTGACTGACTTCATCCGCTTCACCACCAACTTCCATCCGGCACTTAAATACACCTGGACCATTTCCGACACTTCCCTACCATTCCCTGACCTCACTATCTCCATCGCAGGTGATAGACTCCTTACCGACATCCACTACAAACCTACCGACTCCCATGGCTATCTGGACTACACTTCTTCCCACCCTGCTTCCTGTAAGGACTCCATCCCCCACTCCCAATTCCTCCGTCTACGCCGCATCTGCTCCCAGGTTGAGGCGTTCCACACCAGGGCATCTGAAATGTCCTCATTCTTCAGGGAACGGGGGTTCCCCTCCTCCACCATAGATGAGGCTCGCACCAGGGTCTCTGCCATACCCCGCAACACTGCTCTCTCTCCCCATCCCCCCACTCACAACAAAGGCAGAGTCCCCCTAGTCCTCACCTTTCACCCCACCAGCCGTCACATACAACAAGTGATCCTCCGTCAGTTTCGCCACCTCCAACGTGACCCCACCACTCGCCACATCTTCCCATCTCCCCCTATGTCTGCCTTCCGCAAAGACCGCTCCCTCCGTAACTCCCTTGTCAATTCTTCCCTTCCCTCCCATACCACCCCCTCCCCTGGTACTTTCCCTTGCAACCGCAAGAGATGCAACACTTGTCCCTTCACTTCCCCCCTCCACTCCATTCCAGGACCCAAGCAGTCGTTCCAGGTGCGACAGAGGTTCACCTGCATCTCCTCCAACCTCATCTATTGCATTCGCTGCTCTAGATGCCAGCTGATCTACATCGGTGAGACCAAGCGGAGGCTTGGCGATCGTTTCGCCGAACACCTCCGGTCGGTCCGCAATAACCAACCTGAACTCCCGGTGGCTCAGCACTTCAACTCCCCCTCCCATTCCGTATCTGACCTCCATGGCCACAGCGAGCAACACCGTAAATTGGAGGAAATGCACCTCATATTCCGCTTGGGCAGTCTACACCCTGGTGGCCTGAACGTTGAATTCTCCCAATTCTGCTAGCCCTGGCTGTCCCCTCCCCTTCATCAGCCATCTGGTTGTCTCCTCCCCTCCCCCAACCCTCGGGCTCCTCCTCCTCCTTTTCCTTTTTTCCTTTCTTCTCCCCACCCCCTATCAGTCTGAAGAAGGGTTTCGGCCCGAAACGTTACCTATTTCCTTCGCTCCATAGATGCTGCTGCACCCGCTGAGTTTCTCCAGCATTTTTGTGTACCTGCCTACTTTCAATGACTGGTGTACCATGAAACCCAGGTCTCGTTGCATCTCCCCTTTTCCTAATCGGCCACCATTCAGATAATAGTCTACTTTCCTGTTTTTGCCACCAAAGTGGATAACAGAAGTATTGCAATTGAAGTTTTATCTTTAGAAACAAAAGAGACACTTCCTCACTCTTACATTCAATGGCCTTAGCATTGAAGGCAAGCATACCATACGCCTTGTTCACTACCCGAACTACTTGTGCTGCCACTTTCCGTGAGCTATCAACGTGGACTCCAAATGCACTGATGATATGTGTCTCAAACTGGCTCAGTCTAAAATTCTATGTTTTTTCCCACAGGGAATCCACAAAATGAGGCCCAGGTTTTTCTGCAGCAGTTTGCCAGCTGGTTTGATGTTCGGTGTCTTTGTTTTCCTGCTTCGACGTGTTTCCACACAGAGTAAGTGCTTTCTCTTCACCGGTCACAACCACGTTGCTTTACTTTATCATTGTCCGTGTAAACCAATACCCCATTGTCAATCTCTCTTTCCTCTCCACGTCCCACAAAACCACCCCATCCTTGCTGGAGCTCCATTTCTGAGCCTCTCCCATTAGCCCCCTCCCTCCCCTTCCCCTGCACCAACATGGTCCTTTTCAAAGTCAGAAATGGCCCCCGGTGAGTAGTGTGACATGGTTGTCCACACCATCCTCCCCAACATCTCCCCACCACAGTCCAGGTGGGTGGAACTGTCCTTGACTTATCGATCCAGTCGCAGCCCGAGAACTACCCGCAAAGTCTTCACTTCACACTCCGGCACAATTCCCTCGGGCACCCTCCGACAATCTACCATGGACCCCTCCTATTTCTCATCCTCAAGCTGCCCTTCGGTGACATCAGCTGAAGTTTCACCGTTGCTTCCACAAGTTGACTGTGGACACCAGCTCGACCTCGCTAGCACCTCCCTCGACGCCTCCATAGTCTCCACATTCCCAGACTACACGTGGGACATCCAGGACTGTATGAGCAGAATTCCCCCCCCAACTGAACACTTTGAATCCCAAAGCCGTTGTCTTCAGTCCCACCACAACCCCTTTCTCCAGCCAGCAATTCCATTCCATTCAAATCCCAGAATATTTGGGGGTCAGACTGGTGATTCAGTGGCAGCAAACCAGACTCCAGGATGGTGTGTTGCCTCCCTGGTGCCAGGGTCCGGGATGTCTCCCAGCAGCTGTGGGACATTCTCAAGGACGAAGGTGAACAGCCAGAAGGCGGTGGGCACTTTGGCACAAATGGAATGGGTAGGAAAAGGGATGAGGTCTGATAGTTTCCCTACCACTGACATGAGTCTCACTACAGTAACAACTCTCCAACCCTTCTACGAACTCACCTATGGCCAGAGAACACACACAGATCTTTATCAAGGCTCGCTGGGCTCGTCATCTCCAGATTCCTCCCGGTGCCATGTGTTAGTGACGGTAGGAATAGGAAGAAAGGACAGATGAATGTATGGCTCAGGACTTGGTGCAGGGGGTAGAGATTCAGATTCAGATCTTTCGGCCATTGGCATCTCTTCTGGGGCAGGCGTCACCTCTACAAGAGGGATAGTTTGTAACTGAAATGGAGGGGACCAATATGTTTGCAGGGAGGTGCACTAGTGTTACCAAGAGGGCTAAACTGGAGAGGCAGGGGGGTGATGGGAAGGTGGAGATGAAGATAAGTAAGTCTCAAAGGAAGGACAGACAGAGGGAGGTGAAGTTATATAGTGAAACTGATGGGTGGAGGTATGTTCATTTCAATGCAAGGAGCATTGTGGGTAAAGTAGATGAACTTAGAGCCCAGATCGCTGTTGGGGACTATGATGTTGTGGTCATTGTGGAAATATGGTTGTGACAGGGACATGACTAGCAGCTTACATAAACGACATCCATGAAAAAGTCGCAAGCACGACCAGACTATTCGCTGATGATTGTTTGCTGTACCGTCCAATTAAGTCAGCTGATGATGAAGATGCTCTCCAAAAGGATCTCGATACAATGGTTGAGTGGTCACACCAATGGGGCATGCAGTTCAACCCTTCCAAATGTGAAACCATGCGTGTCACCAGAAAGAGGAATCCAGGCGAAACATCGTACAATATACTTGGTACCATCCTTGAAGAATCCAAACAAACCAAGTATCTTGGCATCAAATTGCAGAATGATCTGCGTTGGAATGGTCAGAGTCATCATGCAACGGTGAAAGCAACAGGTGTCCTAAATTTTCTGAGGCGCAACTTTCATCATTGTTCAACTTCTGTGAAGGAGAAGCTATACTTCACCCTCGTTAGACCTCATTTGGACTACGCAGTTGCAGCATGGGACCCATACACAAATAAAAACATTTCTTCCATCGAACGTGTCCAAAGACAGGCAGCTTGATTTGTTACTAACACCTATGAGAGAGAAGCCAGTGTTACCAAACTTCTGAATTCTCTGGGGTGGAACCCTCTCCAAGACAGACGTGAAGCTCACCGTTTGACCTGTTTTTACAAAATGTTAAATGGTCAGCTCAACATAGATTACAAAACCTACACCAAACCCAAACCAATTAGGAGCAGACGAGGACATTCGATCCAATTTGAGATTCCAGCTACCAAGACAGATGTGTACAGCAATTCATTCTTCCCCCGCACAATTAAAGCATGGAATAATCTCCACCCTACCATAGTTACCCAACCAGATGCAACTAAATTTAAGGTAGCTCTTTCTTCCCAAAAACCCTTTCTGGCTTAAGTCCTCCCTCCACCACCTCCAGTTTAAATTCCATTTGCAATATTTTGGAGGACCAAGAAACCAAGAACCAAGCTCAATGTTCCGTGTTTCTATGGGAAAAAGATGGGGGAATTGCTCTATTAATCTGGGAAACTATCTTGTTGGCACTCAGAATGGAGACTCTGGATGGTTTGTCCATTGAGGTGATATGGGTAGAGCCATGTTTAAATATGAAAGGTGCAAGCAATTCAACGGAATTGTATGAGAGGTCCCCCAAGAGTGAGCAGGAAATAGAGGAACAGATGTGGACACACATTACTGAAAGATTACACAAATAGATGTCTTGGGGGGTGACTAATGGTGTATCCAATAAGATGTTTTGTAACAGTTGTGAATAGTGCAACGTGAGAAAGGAATCCAAAATGGACCTTCTGTTGGGAAATGAGTCTGGCCAGGTGACTGATGTTTTAGTGAAAGAGTATTTTGGAGACAGTGAATACAACTCCATAAGTTTTAAGATTGGTTTGAATTAGGATAAGTCTGTTCTGTGTGAGAAGTCATTAACTTGAGTAAGGCAAATGACACCATTATTAGGCAGGAGCTTGGTAAGGTACACTCAGAACAGTTGTTATTAAGTTACTCCAAGTCTGAGATTGACAATTGTCTGAAGGTCAGTTGATCCAAACTCAAGACCGGCAAGTTCCAGTAAGGAGGAGAGATAAGACTGGCAAAGTAAGGGAACCTGAGATGACCAAATAAATGTGTAAATTTGGTCCAAAATAGAAAGGAAACACATGCAAGGTTCAAGAATATGATAGCAGAGAGGGCCATTGAGGAATATAAAGCAAGGAGGAAAGAACTCAAGCGGGCGATTAGAAGGGAGAAAAATGGCTGTGGCGATTTGGAGTAAAGAAAGTTCCAAGGCTCCTTATACTTACATTAAAATCAAGATGGTAGACAAGGAGAAGGTAAACAAGGATAAATGAAGGAAACTGAAACTGGAGTTAGGGGATGTAGGTGAGGTGCCAGATAAATCCAGGGATGAGAGGAGCAAGGGAGAAGGAAAAAAAAAAGAAATAAAATAAAATATGTCAGTAAAAAGGTTGGGTGGATTGTTTGGGGATTTGTTGCCTGAAAGTCAAGAATTCAATGTTCATACCATTAAGTTGTCAGATACCCAAGGGAAATATGAAGTGAGATTTCTTCAGTTTGCATGTGGCCTCACTGGCAATGGAGGAGGCCAAGGACAGAAAGATCAGTTTGGGAACGGGAGTTAAAATGGTTTATTTGTTTCGAGAGAGAATTCAGCGAATTAAAGAACTGTGAGTCACATGACAACGGTAGGAAACTATTGGAAACGATTCTTTGGGATAGAATTGACTCCCATTTGGAACAAAATAGATGAGGGGATTAAAGACAGTAGGCATGACTTTTACGTGGCATTGTCTACAGTGATTTTAGTAAGGCACTTGGTAAAGTCCCCCATGATAGACTGATGATGAAGATTAATAAGCATGGGATTAACATTGAATTGTTTGTCAGGATTCAGAATGGGCAGACTAGAAAACAGAGGAAAAGGCAATATTCAGGCAGGAAATCTGTGACCAGTGGAGTTCTATATGGATCTCTGCCAGGACCACTGTCGGTCATGATTTATACAATGAATTTAAATGTAGATGGGTTGGTTAGTACATTTGCAGATGGGAACAAGATTGCCGCACTGTGAACAACGCTGTCAAAGTATCAAAGTATGTTGTAAAGTAATGAATGGGATATAGACCAGCTACAGAAATAGGTGGACAAATGACAGATAAAGTTTAATCCAAGCATCTGTGAGGTGTTGCACTTTGGGAGGTTGAATATAAGGGGAAGATATACAATTAACGGCAAGGCCCTTAACAGCATTGATGTACAGAGGGACCTTGGGATCCAAGTCCCAAACTCTCTGAAAATGGTAATACAGGTAGATAGAGTGACAAAGAAGGCAGATGGCATGCCTTTGGTTGGATCATTGGGTATAAGAGTCAGGAAGTTAGGATGTGATGCAGCTTTGTAGGACTCTGGTTAGGCCGGATTTCAAGCATTACATGCAGTTCTGGATTCCCCAAAACGACGCAGAGGCTTTGGAGACAGGGCTGAGAAGGTTTACAAGAATTATGCCTGTGTTACTGGATATTAGCTACAGGGAGAGGTTGAATAGACTTGGATTGTTTTCTCTGGAATGTTTGACGTTGAAGTGAGGCTTGATAGAATTCTACCAAATTATGAGCGGCATGGTCAATGTAGACAGTCAGAATCTTTTCCCCATGATGGAAATATCAAATACAAGAGGGCATGGGGGGCTTTTAGGTGAGAGGGGCAAAGTGTGAAGGAGATGTGAAGGACAAGTATTTTACAGTGGTGAGTGGCTGGAACATGCTGCTGGTGGTGATGGAGGGAGATGTGTGAATGGGATTTAAGAGACTTTTGAATTGGCACATGGACATGCAGGGAATGGAGAGATATGGATTATGTGTAGGCAGATAAGAGTTGGTCGTGGCATTATGCTCGACATAGACCTTGTGGGCCGAGGGGCTTGTTCCTGTTCTGAACTGTTCTATGTTGTAAATCACTGTGGAATGAGGAGCAGGCAGGGAGGCAGGAGCATGTTTATTCTGTTCCAGGTCCGTCCGACAAGGGCCGGGGATGCGGTGTGTACAGGATCGGCCTGATCTCCACCCACATCAGGAAACCCCGTCACAGAGAACCCGACACAAACGCCCTATCACCTCCGTCTTTCTCCCACTCACTCTTCTCATGTCATGAAGTATCCCTGAATCAGGCCAGGTTATTCCAGCCAGCCATCTATTCACAAACTGTGTCCGTCTCACTGGAGGTTCTGTGGGAGATCAAAACATTCTGGAAATAAATGAAATTCAAAATTAATAATTACAGACATGGAGTGGAGGAAATGTGCTTAAAATGTTAATTACTACATTTTTCCTATTTCCAACAGAAATCAGAAATCAGATTTATTTCTTGGATAATGGAGGCGACATTTTGTTAAAAGGACCGGACAATCCTGGGAGTGCCATTGTTGTCTGGGAATGGGAACCACACTCAGGGCCGGGAAAACAGAGAGTGGTAACTCACCGCCTCCAGGGCGGGGGCATGTGGAGCAGACAGTGGGGCGATGGCTGGGAAAACATCGATAAGAACCAGGAGGTGGATGTGGATGACCGTACTGGTAATCTGGCAATAAAAAACCCACATTTAAATGGTCAGGATTGTTCACTTTGACCGATACACAGCCGAGGAACCAGATCCTGAAACGATATGAAATATATGGGATCAAAGGTGAGTGGGCGAGACACGGATCAACAATATGTTTCTCTGTAAATAATGTGTAATGATAAAATATGGCGGGAATTGTGAGTTCTTCCACCCGATGAATCTCCCAATGAAACAATTGGGGGAAAGATTTTTCTTCATTGATTCTGTGGGCCTGGGGTGAGATTGTCGAGTAACACTGCTGCTCAATGTTACCCAGTGAACCAGGTCCATGCCTCACTTGGTTGAGATCCCAGAGGAAGTCCTTCATCTGTGGAACTTACACTGGTGGGAGAGTTCCCACCTTGAGGGCGGTTGGGGGAGACATGACAGGGACAAATGGACAAACGTATCAATCCAGTTACATCTAAACGTTGTTTGCATTCACTGGTCAGAGTGTTGCCGGTTGCACCAGCAGTGTCACGGTGAACAACCGGCATTTACCTGTGTGAATATGAACAGCTTCAGGACTTCCACCCATGCGTTTCACAACGAGGAATTCCACAACTTGCTGACAGTTCTTGCGGTGAATCTGCCAGCGCTCCCCTTCACTTCTCCACGTGGAGACCAGGACTGGAGCAGGAATATGCTGATATTCCCCGACACTGGCACTGGGAAAACTGCTCCCAGATCCGGTGCCTGCAGGGGTGGAGACTCTTCAGGAATCAAAACTAATCGTTATTGTAGAATTAGACTCTTTAATGATAAAATAAATGAAATATTCAATATTAATAAATGTGTTTACTTCTAAATGTTGGTGCCACTCAGAACCATTCCAACAGCTTGGGACCTTTAGCAGAGGATGAACAAGGCCTTTGCCTCCTGTAGATAATTCTCCACAGGTATAAAGGGATTGGGATTTGTTCATTGCTCTAACGTTTGCCGAGATACAGTGAATGAGGTTGGATCCAACTACTTTGATCTTCATGTTTTCCCCAGCGAAATCTCCATTGCAGAATATTCTAGGCTGCAGGAGTACGTGCTGAGGGACACACTGAAGATCAGTGCAGACAAAGCAACGGCATTGTGGAATAGACTACAGTCCATGGACCTTCTGCCACCAGTCCCCGCCGAGCTAAATCTAATGTACAAACCTCTGAAACACTTGAATTGGTATAATCTCAGGATGCAGCATGAGTGTCAAGAGTGTTATGTACACAAAATGTGTGAACACTGCCAAAGTGAGGAACAATAACACTATGTCTGTGTAGTCTGTACAATATCAAATTCAGATTTAGATTCATATTATTTCATTGTTATATACATTTGGGTAAAACACATTCATTGTTCAGATAAAGTAAATTATAATAAAAGGTACATTAATAAATGCAACAAAAGCAAAACTGCAGAATGGTGCAGAGATTGCAGTGCAGTCTGAAGTAATGCAACATAAAACTAACGTTTATGAAAATGCCCCAGGGGATGATGAGTGTTTGTGGCTCTGGGCTTGGACTAGCTGGAGTTTAGAAGAATGAGGGGCGGGTGTAGGTTTACAGTTGAGGTGAGATTGAGCCCAGTCATTGGAATTGTACAAACCACTACTCACTCTGAATCTCATTGATCTGTTTTTCACAGTTGAGGCAAGTCCACAGAGGCCTCTGCTGGGTAGTGACGTCACACTCAGCTGCACCATCTCCAGACTCTCAGATACAGTCAGTCTTCACTGGAGACCCATCGACTCATCCCAGCAGAACAGGAGCAACATTGATCAGTTCCGCCTGAATAACACGGTCTATCTGATGGTTCAACACGTTACAGTGGAGGATGGGAAGCTGTATGTGTGTGATGTGCAGGAACACGGAAACATTGTTCACACAAGTAATGGAGATTTTACTGTATACAAGTGTAAGTGTAAACACCTCCCATTGGATATCAAGTAGACACTTGTATCACGGTGCTTCTTGTAATATTATGAGTGCGCCCTGTGAAGAACTGTGGCAGTGACCAACTGCTCTCCAGTATAAAATGCTGCAATGATCAGGGAGTTTACAGAATGTCTCTCTGTGGAGCAGCTGCCTGCTTGTCTCTGTGTGACAGGACAGGAGGGGGATGTCTTTCAGTAACCATTGTTCAATAAAGTATTTTGTCAGTTTAGTGTGGGGAATTACAGACCAGTTAGTCTAACATCGGTAGTGGGGAAAATGCTAGGTTCAGTTATTAAAGATGGGATAGCAGAACATTTGGAAAGTGGTGAAATCATTGGACAAAGTCAGCATAGATTTATGAAAGGTAAGTCATGTCTGACGAATCTTATAGAATTTTTCGAGGATGTAACTAGTAGAGTGGATAAGGGAGAACCAGTAGATGTGTTATATCTGGACTATCAGAACGCTTTCGACAAGGTCTCACATTAGAGATTAGTATGCAAACTTAAAGCACACGGTTCTATAAAAACCCTTTCAAGTTCATCAAAGACCTCTTCGCAAAGGAAAAAAGTGGAACTTTGAAAACATCAAAACAGGAATTCGAGGAATACCTGGAAAAGGCCCACAAAGACACGAAAAGGCATGAGCAGTTAGTCATCCCACATGACATCCCGCCTATTCAACCACCTGAATTCAACATGGACACCAGCCCTCCGAGATGGAAAGAGGTGGAGAACACGGTCCGGCGATCAAGAGCAGCATCAGCTCCGGGGCCAAACGGAGTACCATACAAGCTCTATAAGAACGCACCGGATGTGTTACGCTTTCTATGGAAGCTCATGAGGGTGGTGTGGAAGAAGCAAACAAGACCTAAGGCGTGGCGAAGGGCCGGCGGCGCGCTAATACCTAAAGAAAATGATTCGTCAGACATCAGCCAATTCCGGCCAATATGTCTCCTCAACGTCGAGGGAAAAATCTTTTTTAGCATTGTATCAGAAAGGCTGTCCACCTATCTGGTAACAAACAAGTACATTGATACATCTGTACAGAAAGCAGGAATTCCAGGATTTTCCGGCTGCTTGGAGCACACAAGCATGATCTGGCACCAGATCCAAGCAGCAAAGAAGGACAAGAGAGACCTACATGTGATCTTCCTCGATCTGGCCAATGCATTTGGTTCAGGTCCCCATGAACTCCTTTGGGAATCTTTTGCCTTTTTCCATGTACCAGAGCTCATCACCACACTGGTCAAGAAATATTACCAAGACCTGCAGCTGTGCCTCACAACAGCTGACTTCAGTACAACATGGCAGCGCTTGGAAGTAGGCATCATGGCAGGCTGCACAGTCTCACCCTTGGCCTTTACAATGGCCATGGAAGTCATCATCAGGGCCTCAAAATGGGTGGTGGGCGGTGAACGAACCAGGGCTGGGCTCCGTCTGCCACCCATCAGGGCATACATGGACGACATGACAACACTAACCACTACTGCAGCATGCACCAAGCGGCTACTTGGAAAGCTGCAGGAGAACATCAAGTGGGCCCGAATAAAAATCAAACCAAGTAAATCTCGAAGCATCTCCATAGTCAAGGGGGTGCTTAGAGACACAAGGTTCTGTATCGGTGACGACCCAATACCAACAGTGTCTGAGCAGCCAGTTAAAAGCCTGGGAAGATGGTATAACGCAAGTCTCAAGGACAAAGAGCAGGTGCAACAACTAACGCAAGAAATTGTCAATGGACTGGAGAACATCAATCAGACCCTACTGCCTGGGAAACTGAAGCTCTGGTTCCTACAGTTTGGACTCCTTCCTCGGACAATGTGGCCACTGACCGTTTATGAAGCCCCAATAACAACTGTGGAGAAGATGGAGCGAACCATGACTTCATACGTGAAGAAATGGCTCGGTGTCCCACGATGTCTAACTAACATCGGCCTCTATGGCAAAGGGGTCCTGGAACTACCTCTCACTAGTCTAACAGAGGAATATAAGTGTTCTAAAGTAAGACTTCAGATGACACTGAGGGACTCTAGAGACAAGATCATCAATGCTGTTGCGCCGCCCCCAGCAACTGGCCGGAAGTGGACACCATCTGATGCAGTACAGCAAGCTTCATCAGCCCTGAGGCACAAAGACATAGTGGGGCAAGTCCAGCAGGGAAGAGGAGGCTTTGGCCTTACGACAAGTAAACCAACTTGGCGAAAGGCCACAACATCAGAGCGGAGGACGTTGGTGGTTGAGGAGGTGCGGCGACAGGAGGAGGCCGCAAGAAGTGCAAAGGCGGTCTCTCTTGCCAAGCAGGGGCAATGGATGCAGTGGGAAGGTGTGGAGCGGAGGAAGATCAGCTGGAAAGAACTATGGGAAATGGAAGCAAGCAAGATCAGCTTCATCATCAGAGCGACATATGACGTGCTTCCATCACCAAAGAACCTCCATCAGTGGTACGGCGAGGATCCAACCTGTGCCATCTGCCCAACTCCAGCGACCCTCAAACACATCATGGTAGGCTGCAAGACCAGCCTCACGCAAGGGAGATACATGTGGCGGCATAATCAGGTACTAAAAAGCCTGGCATCAGCCCTTGAGAACAGGCGGTGTGCGACCAACTCCTTGCCTCCGACAGCAAGCAACCCCCCTCCCCTAAGGGTAACAACCTTTGTCCGAGAAGGACAGAAAACTTCTAAACTTCATTCCACCAGATCAGAAGAAGGAAGCCAATGCAGGGCCCGTGACTGGAGGATGCTGGCGGACATCGGCCGACAACTAATTTTTCCACCTGAAATTGCTTCCACCAACCTCAGGCCAGACTTGGTGTTCTGGTCCCCTTCACAGAAGACTGCTTACATCATAGAGCTCACAGTTCCATGGGAGAACTCTGTTGAGGAGGCCTATGAGCGTAAGAAGCTGCGCTACGCAGAGCTTGCAGCAGAGGCAACGCAGCGTGGCTGGAACACCAAAGTCTATCCAGGTGAAGTGGGATGCAGAGGATTTGTTGCGTCATCTACCATCAGACTGCTGAAGGAGCTTGGAATCCACGGTCAGGCTCTGCGGAAGACCATAAGATCACTCTCAGAGGCGGCTGAAAGAAGCAGCCGGTGGATTTGGCTCAAGCGGAAAGACCCATGCTGGGCCCCAAGTATGTCGGGGTGAATCTTTGGGACGGTTTGACACGGGACATGCGCTGAGGGTTGATCATCCTACAGCGGGCCGCCCTTGTGGAGGGTGTATAGTGTTAAAAGGCCGAAACACCCAGTGATGCAAGGGTACACTACTGATGATGTGTTCTGTGCCCAACTGTCCTGAAGGTTACCCCCCCCCGATGTTGAGCGTCTACCACTCCCAACAATCAACGAATGTCGTGAAATGCTCCCCACCTATTGGCACAAGGGACTTCTTAACATCTTGTCCTGTGTATTTGATTCTGATAATCTGGACTCGTCCAGTGACTGCTGTGAAAGGACAGCTGACAACATGGGAAAGTCCATGTGACAGCTTGGAGAGACAGCTGACAGGAGGGAACAGACCCCACTGGGGCCGTCATGGGCTAGCTACCCACGACAGCAGTCCCCAACGCTGTTTCAGCTAGTTGGAGACACCCGCTAAATGCTACTAAAAGTAAAATCAAGAGAAGATGGCTCACCGATTGATAACACGGTTACAGACCCAGGAACGGAAACGACTACTGACAAGGAGAGCATGGCAAATGAGACATCCACAACAGCTGCGGGACACAAACTTCAGGTGTGTATCTGTGGTTGGGAGAAATTAACATCAGTGAAGGGCTTGAAGATCCACCAAGGGAAGAAAAAGTGCTTGAGAGAGCAGAAACATGGGCCTCGCATTGACCAGTACTTCTTACGAAGCAACCAGTCAAATCAGTCGAGTGAAGCACAGCGACGGGACACAAACCAAATTTCGCAGAGCATCAGCACCCATGTCACTGAAGAGGGTGATACAAGCACAGAAATGCCGGTGGAGGAGCCCACGCAACAACTACAAAGACCTCCATCGGAGGGAAAGATCAAAGGGCTCAAACCTGGAGTGAAATGGCCCAAGGCTGTTGAAAAGAAAGAGTGGGAGACCGTCAACAGTGACCTTATACATATCTTGGAGGAACAAGCGGGCACAGCAGTGGAAAATCTTGAAAGGATGGGCAACACAATCTACAGCTATGGAGAAGAACGGTTTGGGGTGAGTAAAGGGAGAGGTGGAAAGAAATTACCAACACCAATCAAGTCCAGGAGGCAGCAGGAGATCGAGAGGCTAATCAGAGAGAGGAGACAGTTGAAAAAGCAATGGAAAAAAGCAACTGACGCAGAGAGAGAAGGTCTCATGCTACTTCAAGAGGACATCAAGAACCGATTGGCAACCTTGCGAAAAGCAGAGAACTTGAGGAAACTTCGCAAGAAGAAAGAACACACAAGAACACGGTTCTATAAAAACCCTTTCAAGTTCATCAAAGACCTCTTCGCAAAGGAAAAAAGTGGAACTTTGAAAACATCAAAACAGGAATTGGAGGAATACCTGGAAAAGGCCCACAAAGACACGAAAAGGCATGAGCAGTTAGTCATCCCACATGACATCCCGCCTATTCAACCACCTGAATTCAACATGGACACCAGCCCTCCGAGATGGAAAGAGGTGGAGAACATGGTCCGGCGAGCAAGAGCAGCATCAGCTCCGGGGCCAAACGGAGTACCATACAAGCTCTATAAGAACGCACCGGATGTGTTACGCTTTCTATGGAAGCTCATGAGGGTGGTGTGGAAGAAGCAAACAATACCTAAGGCGTGGCGAAGGGCCGGCGGCGCGCTAATACCTAAAGAAAAGGATTCGTCAGACATCAGCCAATTCCGGCCAATATGTCTCCTCAACGTCGAGGGGAAAATCTTTTTTAGCATTGTATCACAAAGGCTGTCCACCTATCTGGTAACAAACAAGTACATTGATACATCTGTACAGAAAGCAGGAATTCCAGGATTTTCCGGCTGCTTGGAGCATACAAGCATGATCTGGCACCAGATCCAAGCAGCTAAGAAGGACAAGAGAGACCTACATGTGATCTTCCTCGATCTGGCCAATGCATTTGGTTCAGTTCCCCATGAACTCCTTTGGGAATCTTTTGCCTCTCTCCATGTACCAGAGCTCATCACCACACTGGTCAAGAAATATTACCAAGACCTGCAGCTGTGCCTCACAACAGCTGACTTCAGTACAACATGGCAGCGCTTGGAAGTAGGCATAGATACATAGAAAATAGGTGCAGGAGTAGGCCATTCGGCCCTTCGAGCCTGCACCGCCATTCAATATGATCATGGCTGATCATCCAACTCAGTATCCCGTACCTGCCTTCTCTCCATACCCGCTGATCCCTTTAGCCACAAGGGCCACATCTAACTCCCTCTTAAATATAGCCAATGAACTGGCCTCAACTACCCTCTGTGGCAGAGAGTTCCAGAGATTCACCACTCTCTGTGTGAAAAAGTTTTTCCTCATCTTTCCTTCCTCTTCCTTAAAGGATTTCCCCCTTATCCTTAAGCTGTGACCCCTTGTCCTGGACTTCCCCAACATCGGGAACAATCTTCCTGCATCTAGCCTGTCCAACCCCATAAGAATTTTCTACGTTTCTATAAGATCCCCTCTCAATCTCCTAAATTCTAGCGAGTATAAGCCAAGTCTATCCAGTCTTTCTTCATATGAAAGTCCTGACATCCCAGGAATCAGTCTGGTGAACCTTCTCTGTACTCCCTCTATGGCTATAATGTCCTTCCTCAGATTTGGAGACCAAAACTGTACGCAATACTCCAGGTGTGGTCTCACCAAGACCCTGTACAACTGCAGTAGAACCTCCCTGCTCCTATACTCAAATCCTCTTGCTATGAAGGCCAACATACCATTCGCTTTCTTCACTGCCTGCTGCACCTGCATGCATACTTTCAATGACTGGTGTACCATGACACCCAGGTCTAGCTGCATCTCCCCATTTCCTTATCGGCCACCATTTAGATAATAGTCTGCCTTCCCGTTTTTGCCACCAAAGTGGATAACCTCACATTTATCCACATTATACTGCATCTGCCAAACATTTGCCCACTCTATGAGATTCGTCAGACACGATTTACCTTTCGTAAATCCATGCTGACTTTGTCCAATGATTTCACCACTTTCCAAATGTGCTGCTATCCCATCTTTAATAACTGACTAGCAGTTTCCCCACTACCGATGTTAGACTAACTGGTCTGTAATTCCCCGTTTTCTTTCTCCCTCCCTTCTTAAAAAGTGGGGTTACGTTTGCTACCCTCCAATCCTCAGGAACTACTCCAGAATCTAAAGCGTTTTGAAATATTATCACTAATGCATCCACTATTTCTGGAGCTACTTCCTTAAGTACTCTGGGATGCAGCCTATCTGGCCCTGGTGATTTATCGGCCTTTAATCCATTCAATTTACCCAACACCACTTCCCGACTAACCTGGATTTCACTCAGTTCCTCCATCTCCTTTGACCCGCGGCCCCCTGCTATTTCCGGCAGATTATTTATGTCTTCCTTAGTGAAGACGGAACCAAAGTAGTTATTCAATTGGTCCGCCACATCCTTGTTCCCCATGATCAATTCACCTGTTTCTGACTGCAAGGGACCTACATTTGTTTTAACTAATCTCTTTCTCTTCACATATCTATAAAAACTTTTGCAGTCAGTTTTTATGTTCCCTGCCAGTTTCCTTTCATAATCTATTTTCCCTTTCCTAATTAAGCCCTTTGTCCTCCTCTGCTGGTCTCTGAATTTCTTCCAGTCCTCTGGTATGCTGCTTTTTCTGGCTAATTTGTACGCAACATCTTTTGCTTTGATACTATCCCTGATTTCCCTTGTTATCCACGGATGCACTACCTTCCCTGATTTATTCTTTTGCCAAACTGGGATGAACAATTTTTGTAGTTCATCCATGCAGTCTTTAAATGCCTTCCATTGCATATCCACCGTCAACCCTTTTAGAACTAATTGCCAGTCAATCTTGGCCAATTCACGTCTCATACCCTCAAAGTTACCTTTCTTTAAGTTCAGAGCCGTTGTTTCTGAATTAACAATGTCACTCTCCATCCTAATGAAGAACTCAACCATATTATGGTCACTCTTGCCCAAGGGGGCACGCACAACAAGTCTGCTAACTAACCCTTCCTCATTACTCAATACCCAGTCTAGAATGGCCTGCTCTCTCGTTGGTTCCTCTACATGTTGGTTTAGATAACTATCCCGCATACATTCCAAGAAATCCTCTTCCTCAGCACCCCTGCCAATTTGATTCACCCAATCTATATGTAGATTGAAGTTACCCATTATAACTGTTTTGCCTTTGTTGCACGCATTTCTAATATCCTGTTTGATGCCATCCCCATCTTCACTACTACTGCTAATTGGCCTGTACACAACACCCACCATCGTTTTCTGCCCCTTAGTGTTTCGCAGCTCTACGCATATCGATTCCACATCCTCCAAGCTAATGTCCTTCCTTTCCACTGCGTCAATCTCCTCTCTAACCAGCAACGCTACCCCACCTCCTTTTCCTTTCTCTCTATCCCTCCTGAATATTGAATATCTTTAGATGTTCAGTTCCCAGCTTTGGTCACCCTGGAGCCATGTCTCCGTGATCCCAACTAATTCATAAACATTAATTGCAATCTGCACGTTCAACTCATCCACCTTATTACGAATGCTCCTTGCATTGAGACACAACGCCTTCAGGCTTGTTTTTACAACGCTCTTACCCCTTATACAATTATGTTGAAAAGTGGCCCTTTTTGATTTTTGCCCTGGATTTGTCTGCCTGCCACTTTTACTTTTCACCTTGCTACCTATTGCTTCCGCCCGCATTTTACACCCCTCTGTTTCTCTGCTCACCCATTTAAGAACCCCACCACCTCTTATTCTCTGTTTATTATTGTTTTCTTCTTTCCCCCCTACATGTTGGGTCTGAGTGCTTTCCTTCTCTGCCTCCTGCCTCACACACTGTCTAATAGCATTCTCTATTTGAGTCCCTCCCCCCAACCATTCTAGTTTAAAGTCTCCCCAGTATCCTTTGCAGATCTCCCCGCCAGGATATCGGTACCCCTCAGGTTCAAGTGCAACCCATCCTTTTTGTAAAGGTCGAACCTTCCACAAAAGAGGTCCCAATGATCCAGAAATTTGAATCCCTGCCTTCTGCACCAGTCCTTCAGCCACGCATTTATCCTCCACCTCGCTCCATTCCTACTCTCACTGTCGCGTGGCACAGGCAGTAATCCCGAGATTGTTACCTTTGCTGTCCTTCTCTTTAACTCCCGTCCTAACTCCCTAAATTCTCCTTTCAGGACCTCTTCTCTTTTTTTACCTATGTCATTGGTACCTATATGTACCACGACCTCGGGCTCCTCTCCCTGCCCTTTCTGGATATCTTGGACACGTTGAGACACATCACAGACCCTGTTTATTATTGTTTTCTTCTTTCTGTGCTGCTCCCTGCTCCCTTATTGCAGAACAAAGGGAGCAGGGAGCAGCACAGCACATAAACTGATGCTGGGAACAAAGAACTACAGACGCTGATTAATACACACAAGGACACTGTGAGACGAACAGTACGATACGTATAATCCCCAAACCGAAACCATGGGTGATCCGTGATCTCCATTTACAGGTGAATCTCAAGTCTCAAGAAGGGTCTCGACCCGAAACGTCACTACTTCTTCGCTCCATAGATGCTGCCTCACCCGCTGCGTTTCTCCAGCATTTTTTTCTACCTTCAAGTTTACTTTTGTTTAGTTTAGAGATACAACCGGGAAACAGGCCCTTCGGCCCACCGTGTCCGCGCTGACCAGCGATCCCCGTAAACTAACACTATCATACACACACCAGGAACAATTTACTATTCTATTAAACTAATTAATCTACAAACTTGTTCTGTGCGAATTTGGAGTGTGGGATGGAACCGGAGCAGCCGGACAAAATCCACGCAGGTCACGGGGAGAACATATCAACTCCTAACGGACTGCACCCGTAGTCAGGAACGAACCCAGGTCTCTGGTGCTGCAAGGCAGTAACTCTACCGCTACGCCACCGTGCCGTCCCAAGTCTGCAGCGTTCACGACAGTCTATGCCGTGCGGTACGGGAAATCTATCTATGACCGTCGCAGAGCTATTAAGGATGCCAAGAGGGAATTCCGGACCAAGCTGGAGACCCGAGGCAATGAGACGGATACCCGCAGATTGTGGCAAGGCTTGCACGCTGGAACGGGCTACAAAGCGAAGGTGGGCAACATCGATGGCGACGATGGGTCCCTCCCGAGGAGCTGAATGCATTCTCCGCCCGCTTTGAACAGAATGTCTGCAGGAATATTTCCCGCTCCATCAGTCTCGGGTTCACCTGTACCAATGGTTACTGTGGCCGGCTATCCTGAGAGTGAATCTGTGGAGAGCTACTGGCTCGGATGCATTCCCTTGACTCCTGTACACTCAGAACTGTGCGGCCAAATTCGGCAAAAAGCCACATCTACAAGTCTACAAGTGACAACTCTGTGGTGGGCGGATCATGAACACTGACGAGACGGAGCACAGGAGAAGACGGGGAGCTTAGCGACATGGTTAGTGTCCGGAGATCACTCTCTCACTCAATGCAAGCAACACGAAGGAGCTAGTTACTGTCAGCAGGAATCTTGATGGAGTACCCTGCCCCAATCTGCACCTATGGGGCCAAAGTGGAAATGGTTGAGAAATTCCACGGCATTAATATCACCAAAGATGTGTCGGGCACCGACCATATTGAAGCGTCAGCCACAAAAGCGCATCAAAAGGAATCTGTGGAAATTCGGCATGTCACCAATTATTCATACACACTTCAGGGGGTCGGTGCTGGACCCATTGCTGTTTGTCATCTATATCAAGGATTTGGATGAGAACGTATGCATCATTAATAAGTTTGCCGATGTCACCAAGGTTGGTAGTATTGTCGATAGCGAAGATGGTTGTTAATAATGGTAGCAGGACCTTGAGCAGTTGAGCAGGTGGGCTGAGGAGTTGTGTTGGACTTTAATGCTGATAATTGTTAAGAGTTGCATTTTGGGAAGTCAAACCAGCGCAGGACTTACATAGTGAATTGTAGGAGTCAGGGCAGTGTTGTAGTGAAGAGGGATCCAACATTGTAGGTACATACTGTAGCTCCTTGAACGTGGCGTCACAAGTAGATAGGGTGGTCAAGAAGGCTTTTGGCACATAGGCCATCATCAATCAGAGTATTGAATATAGATGTAGGGTGGTCATATTACACGTGTACAAGACATTGGTGAGGCCTCACAGAGTGTTGAGTCCAGTTTTGGTCATCCTGTTGGTGGAAAGATAGTGTCAAGCTGGAAGGGGGTACATAAGAGATTTACAGGGATGTCGCCAGGACTTGAGTGGCTGAGCGAAAGGGAGAAGTTTATGAGGCTAGGTCTTTATTTATTGGAGCAGAGGGGGACGTGTATACACGATCATGAGATGAAAATAGAGGGTAAATACACAAACTTTGAACCAGAGAAGCGGAATCGAGAACAATGGGACACGGTTCAAGGCGCGGAGTGAGAGATTTAATAGGAACCTGAGCGGCAAATTGTTTAAACAAAGCATGGTAGGTGTGTGGATCGAGCTGTCGGAGGAGGGGGATGAGGCAGGTGCTATCGCACTGTATAAGAAACTTTTAGACAGGTACATAAACAGATTAGGTTTAGGTTTGCCTAATCTGGTAGATGGGCCTAGCGGCGATGTTACATCCTATCCCCTCTCGGCGCCTTCCCTTTGCACTTTTCCAACAATTACTTTGTCGTTAACAGCCATTAATCACCTTCTCTTATATATCAACATCGTCTCCAATCTTCATCGTCTCCTGTCTCCATCATAGTACGAACATTACCGCTCTGGACATGGTTGTTACTCACCGCAGATTATTAGGTTTGGTTACCTTAGGTAAGGTCTATTACTGTCATGGGTACTGGGGTACAGTGGAAATCTTTGTTTTCCATGTTATTCAAAATGTTCGGATACATCATATGTAGATGCAAACACTTTAAACGTACAATACATAGAGCAAAGATGAAGATACCGAATGTAGGCTAAAGTTCATGGTATAGAATATCATGTTGAACATCGTTTTTTTAATTTTTAGTCAGTTAGTTGTTTTGTTTTTTAGGAGTTCTATTCTTTTTTATGTGGGGGGTGGGGGGGAAACTACTTTCTAGGGTCCATACCTGGTCGGAGAGGCAGCTTTTCTCTGGGCTGCACTTTCGACCTATTCTCGCGGCCTACCAGCGGGCCTGGAGCGGTGTTTCCTGAGGGGACCGCCCAGAACCTCGGCTTCGGCGGCGGCACAGCGCTGGAGCGCTATCGCGGAGCGGAGCGGAGCGGAGCGAAGCGGGCGATGCCTTGCCCGGGTCGCCGCGCTGGAACTCCGGTGCGCTGGGACCGCCGGTGAAACATCGCGGAGCTGCGGGACTGTGGAACGGCCAGCTGCGGGCGGCGGCACAGCGCTGGAGCGCTATCGCGGAGCGGAGCGGGCGATACCTTGCCCGGGTCGCCGCGCTGGAGCTCCGGAATGCTGAGACCGCAAGTGAACATCGTGGAGCTGCGGGACTGACCAGCTGCGGGTGGCGGCGCTGAACTTTACATCGGGAGCCTGGGATCTCGCGACGAGATCGCCAGTGGTGGAGCTCCTTCGAGCGCGGCCTGTCGGCTTCGGAAGCCGCGGACTCCGGTAGGAAGACGGCCGTTCCAGGTGTCCCAAACTGCTGAGAGGGTTCTCCCGACGCCGGAGCTCCATCACCCGGCGAAGAAGGGCCTGTAACATCGGCACCCGTATCTTCTTCTTCTTCTTGTAGGATTCCGGCAGTGTAGACGCTGCTAAGCGTATTACTGCCCTCCACAGGTCAAAGTTTGAACTAAATTCTTATATACAGTCCTGTAACTTGCAGGAATTGAAGAACAGCCCTGGATATCAGTTGATGTTTCTCATTGTGTCCAAACAAAGATAAAACAGAAAAAGCCTCAACTCCAAGTCCTGTCAGTCTAACAAATAATACTTTTCTTTCTACCCTATACTTTTTACATTCTAGGAAAACATGCTTAACTGTCTCATTACTCCCACATTCACACAAGCCAGAAACATGTTTCCCTACAATGCACAAATAGTAATTTAACCCACAGTGTCCCAACCTCAATCTACACAGTTTAACTGAGTCCCTACGGGACAGAGATGTACAGAAACATATTTTCCTAACTTCAGATTGTATAGAAAAGTAGTGTCTACCCCTGACTTCCATTTCCCATCCTCTCTGCCATTCTTTTGTTACGCCCTCTTTAATTATTTCTCTCAGTTCCACTCTCCCCAATGATACATGGATATCTATTTCTCTTCTTAAACTCTCCTTTGCTATGAGGTCCACCTGCTCATTCCCCCTCACCCCAGCATGCCCGGGAACCCAGCAAAAAGTGATGTTACACGCAAACCCAATTCTAGAAAACACACTCAAGATTTCATTTAGAATGTCAGGACGAGCTTTAGATTTCCCTACTCTTAAAGTTTCAAGAGCAGCTGCAGAATCAGAACAGATAATGACTTCTCTAAAACTGGCTTCCTCAATCCACCATAGAGCCCATTGAATTGCCATTAATTCAGTCGTGAGAACAGAACTTCCATCAGAAATGCGCCGGCCAATCTTCAACCCAAGCTGCTCCACATACACTCCAAACCCAGCTCTCCCACTAACTGGATCTTTAGATCCATCTGTAAAAACAATCAAAGTACTCTCACTGATTGAATTAAGATATTCCACTATTCTTGGAGTCACCTCGCGCTTATCTTTTTCCTGAAGAAAAGCAAGCTCAATAAACAGTTCAGGAAGAACCCAATAGGGCACAGGTAGCCTTATTGTATGCTCTATAATACCCCCTTGTTCCAAACCCAGCTTCCTAGCCCACTGATGTATAACGACAAAAAATGTGTTATATTTGTTACCATCATCAACCTCTTGCAACAAACACCTTGCTGGGAAGGTATCATTACACCCACAAAGTTTAGCCCAATAATGTAACCCTAGCTTAATGCGCCTTAACCATAAGGGCATTTCTCCCATTTCAACAATCAGGGCAGGGACTGGGGAAGTCCTGAAGGCTCCACAGCAAAGCCTCAAAGCCTTTGCCTGCAACACATCTAGCCTAGCCAGAACAGTTTTAGACGCAGACCCATACACAAAACACCCATAGTCAAGAGAAGATCTGATCATGGCCTGATAAATTAGCAACATTGTCTCCCTGTTGGCCCCCCACTCACACCCAACCAGACTTCTCATAACATTCAGAACTTTTTCACACTTCAACACAATTTTACCTACATGCACAGCCCAAGTCATACGCTCTTCAAACCAAACACCCAAAAACTTAAAAACCTTTACCTTCTCCAATAGAGACCCATACATATACAGCCCTAACTTAGGTAACTTTCTTTTAAAACCAAATACCATATATTTAGTCTTAG
Source organism: Malacoraja senta (assembly GCA_038087875.1). Lineage (NCBI taxonomy): Eukaryota > Metazoa > Chordata > Chondrichthyes > Rajiformes > Rajidae > Malacoraja > Malacoraja senta. The sequence goes on along the minus strand of JAXLNO010005219.1, from coordinate 223,530 downwards.
AGGCAGAGATTTTAAAGCCCCATGTGTTCCCCCATTCCTCTACAGACACTAACACTCTTTGAATCTGTTTTAAAACAAACTCTACATTACAACCTCTTTTCCAGATGGCCCCGTCATCTGCAAACAAAGACAGACCAAATCCTCTCTCTAATTTACAAAATATGTCATTTATCATGATATTAAATAAAACTGGACTGATAACACTTCCCTGCGGGGTTCCATTCTCTATTTCTACAGACTCCGATCCGACACTACCAACCATTACTTGTATTGTTCTATTCAATAAAAAATCCTTAATCCAGTTGAACATTCGTCCCCTGATTCCCAAGTCAAAAATTTTAATCATTAATCCCTCCTTCCACAAAGAATCATATGCCTTCTCAATATCAAGGAATACACTCACTACTGTTTCCTTGCTTCTAAATGCCCTTTTAATATCCTGATCCAAAACTGATACAGACTCCATTGTACACCTTCCATTCCTAAAGCCATTCTGTACATCAACAAATAGTCCTCTGGTTTCTAAAAAATAAACTAGTCTGTTGGTTACCATCCTCTCCATAATTTTACAGAGCACTGCTGTGAGCGCTATAGGGCGATATGAACTAGGGTCAGATGCCTCTTTACCCGGTTTTAAAATAGGGACCACGACTGCATGTTTCCATTCCTTTGGTAAATAACCCTCTGCCCACACAGTATTAAACAAAGCTAAGATTTCATCAAGTACAATATCATCCAGATGTTTAAATAACTCATACGACAACCTATCTCTCCCCGGGGTGGTATTTGCCCCAGACATAATTGCATCCTTCAACTCTTTTATGGTAAAAAACAAATTAAAGGTATTATCATTTACTAAACTCCTCTCCAGCTTCCACTGATTAACTGCCATCATCTCGGTTCTCTTTCTACACCTCTCCACTCCCATGCTCTCTGATCTATGCACTGCTTGAAAACTGTCAACACACATGTCTGCTTTTTCCTTATTGGTGACTGCTACCACCTCACCCTTCTGCAACACTGGTAACAAACTTCTTTTATATACTCCTGACATTCTACGCACAGCTGACCACAAATGCCTTACTGGAGTTTCCGGGCCTAGCGTACCACAAAACTTCCTCCAACTATTCCTCTTTGCATCCTTTACAACTCGTCTTGCTACTGCCCTTAGCCTCTTGTACTCCATTGCATTGACCAAAATTGGATACTTTCTTAATTTTCGATAGGCTATATTCCTATTCCTTACAGCTTCATCACATTCTTTATTCCACCAAGGAACAGACATACGGGACCTAAGTTCCTGCTTCACAGGAATAGTACAACAAGCTGCCTCATGAATCATGAGACTAATGGAAGTATTCCAACTATCTACAGAACCCTCACTATTAACCTCTCCAACTAAACTTTGAGCCTTCTCTTGGAATTTATCCCATTTGGCCTGATAAAAGTTATATCTAGGGACTTTCTTTTCCACTTCTCTCCTCAAATCCCTACCAAACCTACATAAAATTGGATAATGATCACTACCCAGTGTATATCTATCCATTACATCCCATTCACCAATTCTTGCTAAATTTGATGAAGCAATTGATAAATCTATGTGGCTGCAGGTGTTTCTCACAATATTATACCTAGACGGCCTTCCATCATTTAACAATACCAACTCATACTTGTCTAGAAATTCTTCAACAATAACACCATTTTTATCCCTGTGATCACTACCCCATAAAGGATTATGCGCATTAAAATCTCCAATCCATATAACAGGACACCTTACCTTCTCCATTATCTCATCAAAATCTGGCAATATCAAGGGTTGACAGGGGTTATAATAATTTATCACAATGATAGAATTCTGGCTGCTCCAAACTTCCACACCCAAAACTTCAAGATTAGAATTAATATCAACTTTCCTATACTGCAACCCACTCTTAACAAAAGTTGCACAACCCCCACCTGATCTATCAGACCTATCTAATCGCACACATTCATAACCTGGGATTACAAAATCTAAACAGGGCTTTAACCATGTCTCTTGGATACATATTAATTCTGGTGCTTCTTTAAATTCATCAACAAATCTCTTTAACTCTTGACCATTTCCAATCAGACTCCGGGCGTTCCATTGAAGTATATAAAACATTATGGTGTTAATGAGGATCACCATCATCCACCTCACTGACATACTCCATACTGCTAGCTCTCGACAACTGTGACCTCTCCATACACTGACTCTCCGTCATGTATTGATGCAACTTTTCTGGCAACTGATTTACACTGAGGAACCTTTCAGCTGCCCCCACCACTAACCTGATGATATCTGACCGGTTAGCTGCTTTCTTAGCTCCTACCAGCACATCAGAAACAAAAGACAGAAATGACTCCTTATTAAAAATCAACATATCAGATGGAAAAGCCGACGGCAAGTTTGGCACAGTGATCTGGCTTCCTAGCACCACTCTAGTCCCAGCGCTCACATCTCCGCGTTCTCTAGCCACCCTTTGAGCTGCCTCTGCATATGACACGTTGTTCTGATCCTTCACTTCCTGTACTCGCTTCGCCTGAACAAAGCGCTTACAACCATGAAACCCTGCTGCATGATCCCCATCACAGTTAGGGCACTTAGGAGCCTCTGCCTTGCAATTTTGTATTGCATGATCTCCACCGCACTTTGCGCACTTTCTTTTACCCCGACAAGACCCAGCAACATGTCCAAACCTCTGACAGTTATAGCAGCGCAACGGCGGTTTAATGTACTCCCTCACTTGATACGCCATACTCCCAAGAAACACTCTCTGTGGCAGCACTCCATCTTTGAACGTAAGCAGGACCGGCTGGTCCCTGACTCCATTCCTACTCTTAAATCTCACAACATCAATTACCTGGGCCCCCTTAACATTTTCTAAGATCTCCTTCTCAGACAAACCATCATACATCCCATACACCACTCCCTTTATTCCCTGCTCTCTTCCTCTAGGGACCAAACTCTCCACCTTGACCACCAACTTCCCCACACCCCTAGCATCATTAAACTGTTTTCTGTCTTTGCAACAAACTCTTAACATCCCATTATACAGAATCTTGGCCTGAAAATCCCTACCTATCTGGCTCTCCAAAGCGGTGGTAATTTTTAATGGATTCACTGCTCTAAATCCTGCATCTCCGTGATTTGTTCCTTTAACTTTAAACAGCACGACGAATTCTTCAATAATTTTAGTTCTCCTAACTTTACTTCCTTCATCTCCTGACATTTCAGGTCTTTCGCTCGATGCCTCTCTCTTAGAGCCCCCCTTTTCCTTACCTACAGTCTGCCACCCACCACCCTCAGAACCACCACTCCCTGAAGCCATGGGCCTCTAGAATCTTTCTCCGGATGGTCGTACGGTCGGTCATTAATTTCTACTCTCTCTCCTACTCTCAGTGTCCTGGTCTGGAGCTACCTCTCTACTCAGTCACCTCTCCGTCTCCCTCTCAATTTCCACCGGGAGGCCAACTCTAATTCGGCACCCGTATCGGCGACTGTGGAGGCCTATATAGGCCAGACTATGGGTGGACAAGGGGATATGGACTGGACTTTGTGCCTTCCCCCACTGTGGGATCCATTGTGGGGGGGATGTTTTTATGTTTTATGTTAAATTTCTTTAATGTTGTGTCTATTTGTGCTGCAGGGCAAGAACAAATTTCACTACACCATTTGGTGTATGTGACAATAAATGTCCTTTGTCCTTTGTCCTTTGTTCTTAATTCTCATCAAAAGCCTGATTTATCCGTAAATTTGTCAGAATGAACAATATCTGCGCAAACCGCGTTGCGTGATTCCGGTCTATCTTTGTCCTAAGACACGGTCATTCACAGTTGTAGAATTCGAGCTTTTTATCAAAACACAAAAGATTCATTCAAGCAGATGCAGTCATTCCTATTGAACTGTTCTGAAATGCACAGTTAGAGCGACAGATGATGCAATACTGATCTCACCTTTGAGACCTCCCACTGGTTTGGCGGAGTTGTAAACAATTAAGAAGCGAGGCACATTAGGTTTCACGTACAGGTTCAGGATTAGGATTATTATTGTGAAATATACCGAGGTACAGTGAAAAACACCGTGTTTTCATGTTATCCAGGCAGAACAGATATTCCGTGCATAGGTACAATCATTTCAAACTCACGTATAACAGATAGAGGAAAGGAGAAGTTTCAGAGAGCAGAATACAGTTTCAGCGATGTAGCGTATCAGCTCCAGAGAAAAGTCCAATGTCATCAATAGGGAAATGTGAACTAAACAGCATAATAGCTTCTAGAATGACCCTTAAGATGCCCGATAACGGACGAGAAGAAGCTACTGGTGGTGCGCGCTTTCCCGCGTGTGTACTTTCTGCCGACTGGAGCAAGCAGAAGAAGGAATGGTCGGGGTGAAACGGGTCATAGGTTGCATTGGCTGCTTTTCCGAGGCAGAGTAAAGAGTAGATTGTATCAGTGGTGAGAAGTCTGGTCTGTGTGACGGACAGGGCTACATCTACAAATCTCCCCAGTTGCTTGTGTTGCTAGGCAGAGCTTTTCTCAAAACAAGCTGTGTTGGAACCCTACATGATACTTTCTATGCTGCATCTACAGAGGTTTGGAACAGTCACTGGAGACATGATAAGATTTCTCTGTCTCCTCGGGATATAAAGACGTTAGTCTGCCTTCTGGATTATTGCATCTCTGTGGGTGATCCACAACAGACATTTGATAGTATTAACACCAAGGGAAAGCTGTCATCTATTTCCACTTCTGCACCATTGATGCTGATTGGGCATGTCCTGCACCATGTTTCCTGAAGTCAATAACTAGCTCCTTCGTCTTGCTGACATTGAGGGGAAGATTGTTGTCCGGACACCATGTATCTTAGTTCTCTATCACCCTCCTGTACTCAATATTGCAATTATTCCTGATTTGACCAACCACAGTGTGTTTGTGCGTAAACCTGTAGATATGATTAGAGCCAAATTTATCCATACAGTCGAGAGTGTAAAAGGAGAATATTAGGGGACTGAGTCCTTGCAGGGCATCGATGTAGAGATTTATTATGAAGGAGATTCTGTCCCCTATCCTCATTGACTGAGGTCCGTGGGCATTGGAGCCTTGGAAGCAGGTACTGAGGGAGAGCAGATTCCGAGATCCCGTGGTTTGGGGATAACAGCCAACCCTTCCCCAGCTGACACAGGTACACACCGTCACACGCACAATGCCAGGCTCAAGTCTGTTTGGAATTCAATATCATAATTACAAACTGTTCTTTTACAACCAGTGTTCATTTCCCTATTTGCCACAGATATGTTCACCCCAACCATGTTTGCATTTCATAAATTGTCATCCTCATTTTGTGGGGTAGATAATACTGTAGATTCAAATATATCTGCGAGAATACATTACATCTGACCTCATGTCACTCCAAGGCGAATTCTTATCCTGAACGATGATCATAACGTAATAATCCATATGCGGGCTGCAATTCTCTCAAATCTATCTTGCAAAGGCCTCGCAGAAGTCTCGATGTCGGGGTCAATACATTCACTTGTCATTCTTACCAACTGCGCAGAATGGATGATCTGAACAATTGTTCGCCCTTTGAGAACCACTTGATGCGATGGATACGTCTGGAATTCAGTCTCTGCCCGAGTCGAAGGTAAGTATCACTTCCCCTAAAAGAGGTCGTTCCAGGGCATAATATTCTGCAGATTAAGTGCTCGTAGATGGAATTTAATAATAGGACAGCAGTAAACAGACAGTTTTCCGGCCCATTTCTCTGCTGTGTGACTCAGTGACTATTGGTCCAGTATATGCACATTTCTCCACACGTGGTATCTTCGTCAGTAGGGTTCACCACTATTTCCTTGAATAGGCAACTCGACAGTTGTAATAGGTAGCTATGTTTGTTTCTTTCTGTTGAGCAATAAATGTTGGGCAGCAACTAATTCTGCAGCAATGTTGAGATGCGCTGACTAGCCAGTTTACACTCTAATCCACAGTGCGGTGCAACACCAATGTTTGCGGGCGTGTGCTTTGTGAAACATGAACACGGCGTGCACTTGTTTCTACAAGATCGGAGCTTTGATAAGGTCATTCATTTCTGACATTAGATCCGTTGTCCTTTCAAGTCTGAATCTCCTGGGTTTAACAGTTCTTCCTCTTGTATTTCAGATGCCAAGCAATAACGGCGGTGCGCAATACAGTATTAGCATTTCATTGTGTTCTTTCTCCTCCTCCCAACCCTTCTTCGCATTTATCGAACTATTCATTCGTGGTGAACAACGATTCTTTTCAGAATCAGAATCAGAATCATACGAGGAATTTTACTTCTCTTGTACAGCAAAACCGGGTGTGTCACGTGTACATTCTTTGTCCCCATCATATTACCAATAGACCCGCTCTGATCACAGTTATTACTTATCTCCAATCATTAGGTTTGCCTTGGTTAGGCTATATTTATTATTATTACATGCCGAGGTACAGTGAAACGCGTGGTTTTACATGCTATCCACTCAGATCAGACCTACCATACATGGACACAATCAATTCAAACTCGTGCTTTGGATGAAGCAAAGTTCAAGTTCAAGTTCAAGTTGGCGTTTATTGTCACATGCACCAATTGAGGTACAGTGATATTTGAGTTACCATACAACCATACTGAGTGCAAAGCAACAATATGCACAGTCACATGAAATAAAATTTAACATAAACATCCACCACAATGGAATCAACATTCCTCACTGTGATGGAAGCAATAAAGTTCAGTCATCTTCCTCCTTTGTTCACCCGTGGTCGGGGCCTTTGAACCCTCCGCAGTTCGCCGCTGCCGACGGTCCGATTTTCAAGCCCTCCCGTCGGGATGATCGAAATTCCAGCGTCGGGACGAATCGGAACACTACGCGGCATGGAGCTCCCGACTCGGCCTCTTCTTACCGGAGATCGCGGCTTCGCGATGCAAATGTCCACATGCCCCGCGGTCGGAGCACTTTCGCTGGCGATCCTCGGCAAAGGATCGCACGCTCCTTGATGGTAAGTCTACGCCGCGCCCGCGGCTCGAGGCTCCGGGCCGGGTTCCAGCAAAAGCCGCACCACTCCATGTTGTTAGGCCGCAGGGTGGACGGAGATGCGACACGGAGAAAACTCGCATCTCCGTCGAGGTAAGTGACTGAAAAAAGTTTCCACTGATCCCCCCCCCCCACCCGCACCCCTACATAAATCATAGCAAGAAACATTGAAACATACATTTAAGACATACTTAAATTTTTTTTTAAACGGTGAAAGGACGAGACTGACTGTTGGCGAGGAGGCCATTACGGTCGCCACCCGGTGGAGATACAGAATAAAATAATATATTTGATGATACAGAAGGCCATACCAATATTGTTATTATTTCCATCAAATCCTGAATGTATTTGTAAATATGAACATTTGTGTACAAAACCATGAGAATAATAGGTCGCGGAGACCCCTGCCCAGAATAGGCGAATCGAAAACTAGAGTATATAGATTTAAGGTAAGGGAGACATATTTAATAGGAACATGATGGATAAAACATTTTAAAAAGGGGAGGAGTGAGTCCATGCAACCAGCGGCCAGAGCAGACAGCTGAGGCACGTACTATCGCTACGTTTGAAATATTTGGATAGGTACAAGAATAGGGCAGGTTTAGAGTAACACGTGCCAAACGCAGGCCTGGGGGACTCGTGTAGATGCGACATGATTGTGGGTGCGGGCAAATGGGACGATAGGCCAGTTTCCACACTGTATGATTCATTGACACCATGACTCTATATTATCTACCAGCATTGCATCATCCCGTTCTCCTTGGAAATGCCCAGTGCATTTGGGGAATTCGACTTCTGTAAACACACAAAGCGAGCAATTTGTGCAAAATATATTCATTAACTGTGCCGAGGTACACAACGATGGATGATGCAATCCTTCTACAAGCCCTGAGACATCCAGCTGGGTTTGTGTTGTTGTAAATAGCTATGATACGCGGCGCATTATGTTTTAGCTTTAGGTTCAGGTTTATTATTTTTCCCAGTCTCCTCCTGAAGTAAAGGTGTTGATGTGACTTCTTGAGTGTCGCATGAAAGTGATTGCTCCCCAACATATTGTTGATAAGATTAACGCCAAGCAACATGACCTCTCAACAATTTTCATTTCCGTTCCATCGATGCAGATTAGGGCATCAACTCCACCATCTTTCCCCAAGTCAATAGGCAGCTCCTTCGCCTTGCTGACATTGACGGAGATGTTAATGTCCTGACACCAGGTCACTAAGTTCTCTATCTCCTTCTTGTACTCCGTATCGTTATTGTCCGTAATTCGGTCACGCCTTCCCCTATGCTTCCAGAATTTAATTACTACCCCTTTCGTCTTGAAGACGTTGAGCGGTCGGTTATTTTTCTGACGCAATGTCAGTAAGTCCACTATCTCTTTCCGGAACTCTGTCTCCTCATTGCTCCTGGTCCGGCCCATCACAGTGGTGTCGTCAGCAAACCTGTGGACGAAATGTGTAAAGAGAGTATCGTTTGGGGACTGACAAATCATCCTTGCAGGGCGCCGGTGTTGAGAGTTATTATGGAGGAGATGTTGCCATCTGTCGTCACTGACTGAGGTCCGTGGGCCGTACAGACGGGGAAGCAGTGGCAGAGGGCAGAGCACATTCCTAGGTCCTGGAGTTCGGAGATAGCAACCAGCCCCCCCCTCCCAAACCCCGACTGTGGACACAGCTACACACGGACACACACACAATGCCAAGCTCAAACCTGTTCGGACATTTACTATCATAATTATCAATCTTATCCTGGTCTCAAGTTCGTTTCCATACCTGGTCACATTGGTCTTCAGTTCCCTATTGGCCACAAGAAGCATCACTCCAACCCTGTTTGTATTTAATAAATGGGCACCGCTGTTGTTCTGGGGTAGATGGTACTCGAGATTCACATATATCCGAGAGAGTAAATTACATCACATCTCAGTCACTCCAAAGTGAATTCATATTCTGATCATCTGATCTTAACGTAACCATCCATATACCCGTTGTTTAATGCTCTGAAGCTCCATCCTTTCAGGGCCTCGCAAACTCCCACATATCGGCGTCAATTACTGACTTGTTGTTCTCACCAACTGCACAGAGTAGAGGATCTGGTCAATTATTCGTCGTTTCACAGCCACTTGATGCGTGGGATAAATCTCCACTTCTGACTCTACACCGATTCAAAGGGAAGCATCACCTTATTTAAAAGAGAGAGGGCTAAGGCATCATACTCTATGGACCAAGTGCTGGAAAATGCGATTCAGTTATTGGATAGCATTAACACAGCACGACTGCAATACTCTTTCCTTGTGTGACCGAGCTGCAGGGAGAGGTGAGGAATTTATTCCCTGGAGCGAAAGAGGATGAGGGGTGATGATATGAAGGTGTATAACATCATGAGAGGAATAGATCGGCTGAATGCAGAACATTTTCCCCAGGATTGAGAATCAAAAGGTAGGTTTCAAAGGATTAATGTGAGAGCAGCAAGATTTACTAGGAACCTGAAGGGGAGACTTGACACAAATAGAGAATGCTAGGTACATGGTTTGAACTTTGATAAGATCATTCACTTCTGACATCACATATTTTTTTCTGCCTGGACGGATGTTATCTGAGTCTTCTGACTATACTATGTTTTCCTCCTGTATTGCAGATGCGCGGTAATTAATACGGTCCACGATAAGGTATCAGGTGTTTTACTGAGTTCTTCCTCCTGTCCCCACTTCACACCTTGTCTTCGCATTTGTTCACCCCCATACAACACCTTCTCTTGTATATCAATACTGTTGTTGTTACATGGACAATCATAGTAGCCGTCATGGTACGAGTATCCCTCTCTGATCATAGTTGGTACTTATGTCAGATCATTAGTTTAGCTGAGGTTAGGCTTGGTTATTATTGTCAGATATTTCGAGGTACAGTGAAAAGCGTGGCATTGCACGCCATCCATTCAGTTCAGATATGCCATAGGTAGACCAAAGTGCTGGAGAAACTCAGCGGGAGCGAAGGAAATAGGCAACGTTTCGGGCCGAAACCCTTCTTCAGATTGAAGTAGGGTGGGAGGGGGGCGAGGGGAAGAAAGCAGAAAGTAAGAGGAGGAGCCAGAGGGCCGAGGGAGAGCGGAGAAGGGGAGGAGACAGCAAGGGCTCCCGGAAATTGGAGAAGGCAATGTTCATGCCGCTAGGGTGCAAACTGCCCAAGCGGAATATGAGGTGCTGTACCTCCAATTTGCGGTGGTGCTCACTCTGGCCATGGAGGAGGCCCAGGACAGAAAGGTCGGATTCGGAATGGGAGGGGGAGTTGAAGTGCTGAGCCACAGGGAGATCAGGTTGGTTAATGCGGACCGAGCGGATGTGTTCGGCGAAATGATCGCCAAGCCTACGCTTGGTCTCACCGATGTAGATCAGCTGACATCTAGAGCAGCGGATGCAATAGATGATGTTGGAGGAGGTGCAGGTGAACCTCTGTCGCACCTGGAACGACTGCTTGGGTCCTTGAATGGAGTCGAGGGGGGAGGTAAAGCGACAAGTGTAGCATCTCTTGCGGTTGCAAGGGAAAGTGCCCGGGGAGCTGGTGTTGCGGGAGGGAAGGGAAGAATTGACCAGGGAGTTACGGAGGGATCGGTCTTTACGGAAAGCAGACTGGGGGGGGGGAGATATGAAGATGTGGCGAGTGGTGGGATCCCGTTGGAGGTGGCGAAATGACGGAGTTGTATGTGACGGCTAGTGGGGTGGAAGGTGAGGTCTATGGAGACTCTGCCCTTGTTACGAGTGGGGGGATGGGGAGAGAGAGCGGTGTTACGGGATTTTGAAGAGACCCTGGTGAGAGCCTCATCTAAATTAGGGGAGAGGAACCCCCGTTCCCTGAAGAATGAGGGCATTTCCGATGCCCTGGTGTGGAACACCTCATCCTGGGAGCAGATGCGGTGTAGACGGAGGAATTGGGAGTAGGGGATGGAGTCCTTACAGGAATATACAATATATGCCATATAAAGATATATATAAACATATAAAATATGTACAGGATTAGGCCATTCGGCCCTTCGAGCCAGCACTGCCATTCAAGATGATCATGGCTGACATTCCAAAATCAGTAACCCGTTCCGGCTTTTCCCCCATATCCCCTGATTCCCTCAGCCGTTAGAGCTAAATCTAATTCTCTCTTAAACTACAACCAGTTATATCCTGCAGATGGAGCGAGGAGGAAGATACAGAATGCCGAATATATTTAATTACAGAATATCATGCTGAATATTGTTGGTTATTTCCATCAACCCCTGAATTGTCCGTGTATTTGTGAGAATGAACAACATTTGCTCAAGCCACTTTGCATAAATCCGTTCTCCGTAGAACTGGACAAGTGCAGTTGGATAATTTGAGTTTTGTAAAATCTCAAAGCAACAAAGGTTTGCAAAACAATAATTTAAGTTTGCAGAAGGTCTCGTCTGGAGCAGTGGATGATGCAATGAGACATCCCGCTGGGATCGCGATGATGTAAACAATTAAGAGGAGAGGTTTTCAAATATCAGCTTCATATTTAAGTTTATTGTTGCATGTACCGAGCTAAAGTAAAAAGCTTTGTTTTGCGTGCAATCCAGACACACTAGATATACCATATATATAGAGTAATATTTAAAACTCGAGCACATAGAGTAGTGGGTATACTGATTTACATAGAGAATGAGTTGACATAGGTAGTTGCCGCATATATTAGGGCATCTTTCAAAGACAGTTGGACTGCTGCATGGATAGGAATGATTTATAGGGATGGGGGGCGAAAGGTGGGTAGGATGACTCGTGTAGATGGGGCACATTGGTCGGCATGGGCAAGCTGGGTAGAAAGTCCCATTACCATGTTGTAGTATTCCATGATTCTATGAAAATAGATAGAGCAACGTGAAAGATGCAGAGTATAGAATATAGTTCGCAGCTTTGGTGTGTATTTTCGTGCATCTGTTACTTAGACTATTTCCAATATCCGCAATGCGGTAGAAGCGAATTGAACTGTACACTCATCTACAGAGGGACAGTTCAGAAGCCTCATAATGGAGACAATAAGCTAATGCTTAATCCGTTGGTGCTCGCTCTCAAGCTTCTGTTCCTTCTTCAGGACTTGGGTTAAGAAAGCAAAACTGACCGGGTCTTAACAAGTGTTTGATTACGTTGGGGCAATACGAATCGAACAGTATCCTGGCATATGGAGGGATCGGGCAGAAGCTCGATAACGATGGGAAATAAGCCATTCCGCTGTGATGTGCGCTTTCAACCTTCTGTACCTTCTGGCAGATAAGAGAACAGGCAAGAAGAACTGACCCGATTTAGACATCTTTGATGATGTTGGGTAATTTTCCCCCGAAGAAGCGTGAAGTGTAGATGGAGACAATGGTGTGACGTCAGGTCTACATGATGGATTCGGCTACATTTACAACTCTCTCCAAATCCTCCCGGTCTTGTCAGATCTGTATCCAAACCACAATGTAATCCAACCCGACAATATGATTTCTATGCTCCATCTCTAGAAGTTTTATAAGAATCACTGTAGACATGCTAATTGTCCCAGTCTCTTGATGAAGTACAGATGATGGTGTGCCCTCGTGGGTTACGCATCAATGTGATTACTACAAGACATATCGTTGGTGATGTGACACATGGAACTTGAGCTCTCAAGCATTCCGTGCCATTGATGCAGATTGGGGCAAATACTCTACATTGCTTCCTGAGGTCAAAAACTATCTCCATCGGCTTGCTGAGAGAAGGGTCATTGTCATGACAACGTGTCAATAAGCTCACTATCTCCTTCTTCTACTCCGCTCCGCCATTGCCCGTCATACGACCATTGAGTAGAGCTACTACTCGTGGAAGTGAGCGGGTAAGATCATCTCTGACCCCTCTTACCCTGGACACAATGTCTTTGAATCACTTCCCTCTGGAAGGAGACTCCGGACTGTCAAAGCTGTCACAGCCAGGCATAAATACAGCTTTTTCCACGAGTAGTAGCTCTACTCAATAACCAAAAACTCTGTAGTCTCCTTTTGCTCTGCTATCTTATTTAATTCACATGGTTAAACTAAAATGTTTTATTATTAATGTTCAATGCTTTATGTGTCATTCCTAACTGTCACTGCATGTCGTTGTCACATGTGGGCGGAGCACCAAGGCAAATTCCTGGTATGTGAATACTTGGCCAATAAACTTATTCATTCATTCATTCATTCATTCATTCATTCATTCAAAATAATGTCTTCTGCAAATTCACAGCTAAGGCTTAATATGGCCGTACGGTCGCGAGTGTAAAGGTGGTGTAGTAGCAGACTGTGAACGGATCCTTGCGATGCTCCAGTCTTCGAAGTTATTGTTAAGGAAGTGTCATTTATCCTTATTAATTGTGGGCTGTGGCAGCTAAAATTGAGCACCCGGTGGTAGAGCGGGGAGCTGATCCCTCGGTCCAGGAGTTTGGAATATATCATCTTCCAACCTGCACAGAGTGGAGGATCTCCTCAATTGTTGTTCCTTTGACAGCCTCTTCCACCGCAGATAAATATTGACTCCATCTCTGCACCGAAAGTAAGTGGTTGCGCCGGAAAATATGACAAACGTTCAAAGACAATTGGACTGCCTCATGAATAGGAACGATGTGGAGTAATGTGGCCGAAAGGTGGGTGCGATTGACTGGAGCAGAAGGGGCACATTGGTCCGCCTGGGCAAGATGGATTGAAAGTCCCGTTACCATGCCGTAGGACTCGATGACTCTATAACAATAGATAGACCAATGTGGAAGAGACAGAGTGCACAATATAGTTCGCAGGATTGCAGTGCATCAGCTACTGAGACAATGTCTTATATCCGCAATGGGGAAGAATCGAATTGAAGAGTACACTAGTCCAAGGAGGGACCGTTTAGAAGCCTGTTAACGGAGGAAAATGAGTTATTCGTTTATCCGGTGGTGCTCACATTCAAACTTCTGTACGTTGTGCGGGACTTCAGTCGGGAAAGAAGGACTGGCCGGTCTGGTCAGGTCTGATTACGTTCGGTGTTTTTTTGAGGCAGCGTAAAGTGTAGATGGAGTCAATGGTGGGACGTCTGGTGTGTGTCATGGATTGGGCTGCGTTAATAACTCTGCAATTTCTCGAGGTCTTGGGAGACTCGTTCCCAATCAATCTCTGATGGAACTGGACAATATGCTTTCTACGGTACATCCCGAGAAGTATGTAAGAGTCACTGAAGACATGTCAAACTTACACCGTCTCCTCATGAAGTAGAGGCATTTATGTGCCTTCTTGGATGTTGCATCGATGTTCTGCTTACCAACTGCACAATGTAGCAGATCTGGTCAATCGCCCGTCGTTTCACAGTCACTTGATTCGAGTAATAAATCTGGACTTCTGATTCTACACCGCTTCAAAAATATCACCTTCTTTAAAAGAGATAGGGCCAAGGCTTAATACTCTGTGGACCAAGTGCTAGTAAATGTGATTCTGTAATTGGATAGCATTTACACAGAGAGTTGCTGGGCCTGTTTCTTTGTTGTATGACGATGAGTCTTGGTCCAGTCTCTGCACGTTTCTCCACATGTGGTATCACCGTCAGTAGTTATAGCAGGACTGTACTACTATTTCCTTGTGTGTCCCAGCTGTAGGGAGAGGTGAGGACTTTATTCCTTGGAGCGAAGGAAGCTGCGCGGTTGGAATATCAAGGTGTTTACAACCATGAGAGGAAAAGGTAGGATGAATGCAGTCTTTTACCCATGCTGGTGAATCAATAATCAGATCTCATATGTTTAAGGTGAGAGGGGCTGGAATTTCTAGGAACCTGAAGAGATTACTTGACGCGAAGAGGATGCAGGGAACATGGTACGAACTTTGATAAGATCATGCGCTTCTGACATTACATATTATTCCTTCCTGGACGGATGTCATCAGAGTCTTCTGAGTATATTATGTTTTACTCCAGCATTGCAGAGGCCCAGTAATTAATAGGGTCCGCGATACAGTATCAGTTGTTTGACAATGATCTGTTTCATGAGCCCACTCTTCACCTTGACTTCGCATTTGTCCAACAGTTCATTTGTGGTTGACCCCATTCAACACCTTCTCTTTTATAGCAATACTGTTTGTGTTACATTGACACACTTCGTCGTCATCATAGTACGAACATCTCTCTCTGATCATTGTTGTTACTTAAGTCAGATCATTAGGTTAGGTGAGGTTGGGCTCGGTTTAATATCGTCACATGTTCCAAGGTCAGTGAAAAGCGAGTCCATTCAGTTAAGATATGCCATACATAGATACAATCAGTCCTGCAGATGGAGCGAAGAGGTAGATACTGAATTCACAATTTAGTTCATTACATTGAATATCACGTTGAATATTGTTGGTTATTTCCACCAACCCCTGAATTATCCGTTATAAGAATCAACAACATTTTCTCAAGCCACATTGCATAATATCATTCTCCGTTGAACTGGATAAGGGCAGTAGGAGAATTCGAGTTCTGTGAAAACACAAAGCAAATAATTTGTGCAAAAATATTATTTAAGCGCGCAGAAATACATATCTGGAACATAGTTACATAGATACATAGATATATAGACAATAGGTGCTGGAGTAGGCCCTTCGAGCCATCACAGACATTCAAGGTGATCATGGCTGATCATCCACAATCAGTACCCGGTTCGCGCCTGCTCCCCATACCCCTTGATTCCAGTAGCCCTCAGAGCTGTATATAGCTTTATTTTGAATGCATTCAGTGAATCGGCGTCCACTGCCTTCTGAGTCAGAGAATTCCACAAATTCACAACTCTCTGTCTGTACAATTTTTACATCATCTCAGTTCTAAATGGCCTACCCCTTGTTCTTAAACTGTGGCCCCATGTTTCTGTGCTCCCCCAACATCGGGGACATGTTTCCTGTATCTAACGTGTTCAATCACTTAATAATGTTATATGTATCAAGAAAACCCCCTCTCATCCTTCTAAATTCCAGTGAATAAAAGCCCAGTCGCTCCATGCTTTCATCATATGCCAGACCCGCCATCCCGGGAATTGACCTCGTGAAACTACTATGCACTCCCTCAATAGCAAGAATGTCCATCCTCAAATGAGAAGACCAAAACTGCACACAACACTCGAGGTGTGGTATTACCAGGTCCCTGTACAACTGCAGAAGGACCTCTTTGCTCCGATACACAACTCCTCTCGTTATGAAGGCATCATGTCATTAACTTTCTTGATTGCCTGTTGTTCCTGCATGCTTACTTTCAGTGACTGATGTACAACGACGCCCAGGTCTCGTTTTACTTCCCATTTTCCACACCTGATACCATTCAGATAATAAACTGCCTTCTCGTTCTTACCACCAGTTGATAACCTCACATGTATCCACATTATACTGCATTTGCAATGCATCTGCCCACTCACCCAACCTGTCCAAACCGGCCTGCAACCCCATAGCATCCTCTACACTGTTCACACTTCCATCCAGCTTTGTGTCATCTGCAATTCTTCTTTTAATTCCTTCATCTAAATTATTAATATATATTGTAATTAGCTGCGGTCCAATATCAATGTCAATATCCATGTCAATACCCAACCCCTATACCATGTGCTATAATTTTAGCCGCTATTCTCTCGTGTGGAACCTTAACAAATGCTTTCTGAAAGTCCAGTTACACTACATCCACTGGCTCTCACTTGTCCATTTTACTTGTTGCATCCTCAAAATGGACGATGCAATGCTTCTGCAACCTATGAGACATTCCGCTGGTTTCCTGGTGTTGTAAACAATGCAGATGACAGGTGCTTTAGGTTTTAGCTTCAGGTTTAGGGATATTATTGGCACATGTACCGATGTACTGTGAAAAACGATGTTCTGCATGCTATCCAAACAGATTACATATATCATAATTAGATATTATCGGTTCAAACGCGATGATTCAGGGCACTGGGCATATGGATGCGCTCAGAGTGTGGTTGCTACATGGATTCGCACAGCGGGTGGCGTACATATAGAATTAGCTACCAAAGGAGGTAGCTGAGGTAGAAACTACACAGGATCTAAAATACATTTGGCCCAACACATATCGGAAGTGACACGGGACAAAAACGGCAGGTGGGACTTATGTGACTGGTGTACATTGATCGACGTTGGGAGGCTGGGCTGAAGGACCTGTTCTTGCGTTGTGTGACTCATGACAATAGAGAGAGAAAAGTGGAAATTAGAGAGAGCAGAATACATTTATCAGCATTGTAGCGCTATTTTATACATCAGTACCTCAGACAAAATTCAATGACCAATGGGGTAGAGGGGATTGAATATTGCCCTAGACTATGGAGGGACCTTTCATATGCCCGATAGCGGAGGAAATGAACCAATTCCAAAGTCTTGTGATGCGCGCTCACAAACATCTCTACCTTTTGCCGGATAGATGTTGGGAAAGAAAAAAACTGATCGGGATTTGCCAAGTCTTTGATTTTGTTGGGTGTTTGGGTAATGTTATGCAGCGTGAAATGCAGATGAAGAATATGATTGGTCTGGGCTCTGAGATGGACTGGGCTATATTTACAACCCTCTGCAATATCTCGCGGTCTTGGCATAGTCGTTCCGACAACAAGCTACGAGGCAACGTGACAATAAGCTTCTTACCATATTTTTGCAAGTGTAACGGGAGACGTGATAAATGTTTTTTTATTTTTGTTTGTTTGTCCTCTTGTGTGTCGCATCAATGTGATTGCACCGCGTCAGTGGCAATATTGACAGGAACTTGAAGTAAATACATTACACTCCGACGGTGGTGGGTGTGTGGAACAAGCGGACCGAGGACTTGTCTCACGGTGCGAGGCCACCCACGAGTGATCCAGAGTGAAAGAAAAAATCTCACTCGAGGTTGTCTACGAGATTACAAGTTTATGTTCACGAGTTTAAACGAGTTCCCACGTGTATGTCTAAGTTTGCCGTTTACGTCTCATTTCTGCGATGTAGCAAGTTTCTCTCCCGAGTTACTCTTGAGCCAACAACGACTACCGACGTGTGGAAAAATCATCACATGGATAAAAATGTCATGCAGTTTTGTGTTACTATAAAAAGCCTCCCATGACCATGGACAGAACTGCCCCGATGATCATCTTCTCCGTGTATGTAGCTGCATGCTTCTCTTGTCATGTAATTAACCGCTTTTATCAAATCGTTGCCTATCATTGCTACAATGCAATAAATGGCATTTAAAGTACTTGGCTGTCCAAAAAAGCGCAAAACGTAATGTTTAAGAAACGGACTGCAGGGAGAAAGCTTTTGTAAATCGATTAAATTCAGGTAGAAGTTGAACTCAAGATTTAAATCCCCTGAAAGTTAGGTTTCTTAACACAGGATAGATGTTCTGCCAGAACGGAGTTGCTGAATAAAATCGTCTCTCGTTTTCCTCCGTTTCTTGCATGACCTCGGCTTGCCAGCTTTATTTCACACTCCGTGATCTGTGTAATGTATATAAGTGTAAAATAATAAACTGACCAAGAAGGTCCAGTGTTCTCCCCTGTTAGTTTAGTTTAGAGATACAGAGAGGAAACAGGCCCTTCGGACCACCGGGTCCGCGCCGACCAGCGATCCCCGCACACTAACACCATCCTACACCCACTATGGACATTTTTACATTCACCAATCCAATTAACCTACAAACCTGTACGTCTTTGGAGTGTGGGGGGATCTCGGAGACAACCCACGCAGGTCACGGGGAGAATTTAATAACTCAGTACAGACAGCACCCGTAGTCGGGATAGAACCTGGGTCTCCGACACTGCATTCGCTGTCAGGGAGCTGCACCACCGTGAATGAAGGCCTGTTTTAAGTATCAAATAGAGGAGCAAGAGGGTGATCAAGGCGGAGAAAGTGTAGAGGCCAATGCCCACGTAGTCCAACTCGCAGGAGTGCAGGTCCACCATGACGACGCCGTGGCCGCGGTGGGCTTTGGGTGAGGTGCAGGTGACATCGGTGACCAGGCGAGGGATGTAGACCGTGGTCTGATTAATCCACCACACGAACCACCTGGCGTCGCAGGTGCAGAGAAAGAGGTTGCCGCTTAGCCGCAGCTCCCGAAGGTGTTTGATGGCGCTGTCCGGGAAACTGGAGGCCTGGATGGTCTTCAGGTTGTTGTAGCTGACATCCAGGTACTGCAGGGAGGTCAGGTCCCGCAGGAAGTCCTTGGTCAGCTTGGAGATCTGGTTGCGGGTGAGGTTGAAGACGCGTAGGGTCTGGGTGCAGTTGGACAGCATGCGAGGCACCGTGGTCAACAGGTTGCTACCGAGGTCCAGCAGCTCCAACCAGCCTAGCAGGTAAAGCCTGCCCAGTTGAAGCTCCACAGCTGGTTACCGCTCAGCACAAGCTCCTTGAGTAGCGGGGGCAGGTGGTCAAACACGTCGTGCAGCATGAACGCGAGTTTCTTCCCTTAATAATCCGCTGCTATCTGTGTTCGAGAGCGAAAACTTGCAAAGAGCAGGCACGGTCCCTCGCCAGCGAAGATGGACACAGAATGCTGGAGTAACTCAGCGGGACAGGCAGCATCTCTGGAGAGAAGGAATGGGTGACGTTTCGGGTCGAGACCTATTACTTCTCTCCAGAGATACGGCAACAGCACAGCACAAAACCAGTCTGAAGAAGGGTCTCGACCCGAACCGTCACCAATTCCTTTTCTCCAGAGATGCTGTCTGCCCCGTTGAGTTACTCCAGCATTTTGTGTCTATATCCCATGGCTTATAATGTCACCTCACATTGTAAAATCAGTATCTGAAGAAATGTCTCCTCGCTGGCTCAAACATAGTCTATGTAGAACTCACGTTTCTCTCTGCTTCTCCCTGAGTATGCTCCCGCCCGGTGTTAACCCTTTCCATCAATGCTTGAGCCCCCATCTTCGCTCTGTACCCTCAGCTTCATCGGCGACTCTCTCCCATCGAAAGTATCCAAGTTAATTTCAGACCCCTATCCATCCATCCATTCATTCATTTTCCATTAAGATCTGACTAATCGTCAACATTTCACTTCTGGCACACAGGGCAAACACACGGTAGACTCAAGAGTCACTACGATAAACTCCCGGGCCACTACGTTCTTACAACGAGTTTAATTGTTTAAAATTTTAACTTCAAGAGTAAATTTGACTCGTGGAAATCTTTAAACATGTTTACAAATTTTCAAGAGCCACGAGTCGCTAAGTTGCGTCCACGAGTTCCGACGTTCCCGCTACGTTCATTGTACGTGATTACCACGAGTTAAATTTGTTTTAAACTCGGGGTCACTCGTGGGTCGACTCGCACCGTGAGACAGGGGTTTAAAACATCTACTGAAATTTCAAAGAATTCCAGCGAATTTGTCAAGCAAGACATGTTCTTCACAAAGACATGCTGACTTCGGCCTATTTTATCCGGAACCTCTAAGTACTCCGTAACCTCATCCTTCATAATGGATTCTAAAATCAGAAGAACCGGCCTCTGGTTCCCGCTGTTCTGCCTTGCTCATTTTTTGTGCACCGCGGTAATATTGGCAATTTGCCAATCATCTGGCTCCACCCCTCAATCTTCATCAGGGACCACTCCTGACTCCAAAGTGAACATGTTATATTTTACCACCAGAATCGCGAAACGTACCACTAAACCAACAAACGTTCAGCCAGTTAATTAATCCATATTAAACCGCTTCATGCAGGTCTTCAGGTGAAGCTGCTACTGCGGTAGCATTCGGCATTGTGTTAGGGGAGAGAGCCCCAATAACAGTGAAAGCATGTGACAACCCGGACACCCAGAACACGTGAATGAAGCACGTCTCTGCTCCACATTTAGATTATTTTCCGTACTAAGGAAATAAAGAATGTAGCCACAAGGAACAGTAGATGCTGGTTTACATTGAACACAGCAGGTCACGCGTGATTCGTGGAATGAGAAACAGCGTTAACCATTCCACATGAACCTAAACATTAAACGGATTTTCGCATTGCAGGTCCCTGACTGTTGACTTGCCTCATGCGGCACCGGTGGTCCCATTGCCGTCTGCCCGATAGATTGGGCTAACCGCATTGGTAATAACGCTGAAGATGAGGATTTCCAGGAGTATATAAGGGAGGGTTTTCTCTGCCAATACGTAGAGGTACCAAGGAGAGGGCAGGACATTCCAGACTGGGCATTGTGTAATGAGGAAGGATTAGTTAGCAATCCTGTTCTGCAAAGCCCATTGTGCAACAGTGATCACAATTGGTGGAATTCTGCATTAAGGTGGAGAGCGACACGGTTAATTCAGAGACGAGGGTCCTGAACTGCACGAAAGGCGAATTTGATGGTACGAGACGGGAATTGGCGAGGATGGACTGACCAATGATAATTAAAGGGTTAACGGTGGAGATGCCATGGCAAAGATTTAAAGATCGCATGGATGAATTACAAAAATTGTTCTGGACTCACCCAACATCGGGAACATGTTACCTGCCTCTAGCGCGTCCAAGCCCTTAACAATCTTATGTTTCAATGAGATCCCCTCTCGTCCTCCTAAACTCCAGAGTGTACAAGCCCAGCTGCTCCATTCTCTCAGCATATGACAGTCCCGCCATCCCGGGAATTAACCTTGTAAACTTACGCTGCACTCCCTCAATAGCAAGAATATCCTTCCTCAAATTAGGGGACCAAAACGGCACACAATACTTCAGGTGTGGTCTCACTATGGCTCTGTACAACTGCAGAAGGACCTCTTTGCTACTATATTCGATTACTCTTTTTATAAAGGCCAACATTCCATTCGCTTTCTTCACTGCCTGCTGTACCTGCATGCTTAATTTCATAGACTGATGTATAAGGACCCCCAGATCCTGATGAACTTCTCCTTTTCCCAACTTGACGCCATTTAAATAGTAATCTGCCTTCCTTTTTTAGCTACCAAAGAGGATAACCTCACATTTATCCGCATGAAACTTCATCTGCCATGCATCTGCCCACTCCCCCAACCTTTCCAAGTCACCCTGCATTCTCATAGCATCCTCCTCACAGTTCACACTGCCACCCAGCTTTGTGTCATCTGCAAATTTGCTAATGTTACTTTGAATCCCTTCAACCAAATCATTGATGTATATTGTAAATAGCTGCGGTCCCAGCACCGTGCCTTGCGGTAACCCAGTAGTCACTGCCTGCCATTCTGAAATGGACTCGTTAATCCCTACTCTTTGTTTCCTGTCTGCCAACCCCTTCTCTATCCATGTCAGCACTCTACCCCCAATACCACGTGCCCTAATTATGCCCACTAATCATCTATGTGGAACTTTATCAAATGCTTTCTGAAAGTCCAGGTGCTCTAAATCCACTAGCTCTCATTTCCCCATTTTCCGAGTTACATCTTCAAAAAATTCCAGAAGATTAGTCAAGCATTGTTTCCGCTTTGTAAATCCATGGTGACTCGGACCGATCCTGTTACTTCTATCCAAATGTGGGGATATCTCATCTTTTATAATTGACTCCAGCATCTTCCCCACCATCGAATGTCTAGCTAACTAGTCTATAATTCCCCGTTTTCTCTCTCCCGCCTTTCTTAAAAAGTGGGATAACATTAGCTACCCTCCAATCCACAGAAAATGTTCCTGAGTCAATAGAACATTGGAAAATTATCACCAATGCATCCACGATTTCTAGAGCCACTTCCTTAAGTACTCTGGGATACAGATCATCAGCCCCTGGGGATTAATCAGCCTTCAGTTCCATCAGACTATCCAACACAATTTCCTGCCTAATGTGGATTTCCTTTCATTCTTCTGTCACCCAGATCCTCTGGCCACTACTATATCAGGAAGATTGTTTGTGTCCTCCTTAGTGAAGGCTATGCAAGAAAATTTTTCCCGATATTGGGGTACCCGAGAACCAGGGGTAACATAGAAAGATAGAAACATAGAAAATAGGTGCAGGAGGAGGCCATTCGGCCCTTCGATCCAGAACCGCCATTCATTGTGATCATGGCTGATCGTCCCCAATCAATAACCGTGCCTGCCTTCTCCCCATATCCCTTGATTCCACTAGCCCCTAGAGCTCTATCTAACTCTCTCTTAAATCCATCCAGTGATTTGGCCTCCACTGCCCTATGTGGGTGAAAAACTCTCAGGGTGAAAACGTTTTTACTCACCTCAGTCTTAAATGGCCTCCCGTTTATTCAAATACGGTGACCCCTGGTTCTGGACTCGCCCAACATTGGGAACATATTTCCTATATCTAGCTTGTCCAGTCCTTTTATAATTGTATATGTTTCTATAAGATTATCGTTCTAAACTCCAGTGAATACAAGCCTAATCTTTTCAATCTTTCCTCATATGACAGTCCCGCCATCCCACGGATCAATCTCGTGAACCTGCGCTGCACTGCCTCAATCACAAAGATGTCCTTCCTCAAATTAGGAGATCAAAACTGTACACAATACTCCAGATGTGGTCTCACCAGAGCCCTATACAACTGCAGAAGAACCTCTTTTCTCCTATACCGAAATCCTCTTGTTATGAAGGCCAATATTCCATTAGCTTTCTTCACTGCCTGCTCTACCTGTAAGCCAACTTTCAGTGACCGGTGTACAAGGACACCCAGGTCTCGCTGCACCTCCCCCTAACCTAACCTAACCCCATTGAGATAATAATCTGCCCCCTTGTTTTTGCCGCCAAAGTGGATAACCTCACATGTATCTATATTAAACTACATCTGCCACGCATCTGCCCATTCACTCAACCTGCCCAGGTCAGCCTGCAACCTCCTAACATCCTCTTCACAGTTCACACTGCCACCCAGCTTTGTGTCATCCGCAAACTTGCTGGTGTTGCTCCTAATTCCCTCGTCCAAATCATTAATATATATGGTAAACAGTTGCGGCCCCAACACCGAGCCTTGCGGCACTCCACTCGCCACTGCTTGCCATTCTGAAAAGGACCCGTTCACTCCTACACTTTGCTTCCTGTCTGCCAAACAATTTTCTCTCCATGTCAACACCCTAACCCCAATACCATGTGCTCTAATTTTAGTCACCAGTCCCCCGTGCGGGACCTTATCAAAGGCTTTCTGAAAGTCTAGATACACTTCATCCATTTTACTTGTCACATCCTCAAAAGATTCCAGAAGATTAGTCAAGCGTGATTTCCCTTTCATAAATCCATGTTGACTTCGACTAATCCATTTACTGCTATCCAAATGTCTCATTATTACTCCAGCATCTGTCCCACCACCGCAATCATTTTAAGAATCAGGGGCAGGCCATTTAGGACTGAGATGAGGAAATACGTTTTCATCCAGAGAGTTGTGAATCTGTGGAGTTCTCTGCCACAGCAGGCAGTGGAGGCCAATTCACTGGATGTTTTCAAGAGAGAGTTAGATGTGGCTCTTAAGGCTAACGGGATCAAGGGATTTGGGACGAAAGCAGGAACGGGGTACTGATTTTGGATGATCAGCCATGATAATATTGAATGGCGGTGCAGGGTCGAAGGGCCGAATGCTCTACTCCTGCACCTATTTTGTATGTTTCTATGTTTCTATATTTCATTGATATCATCGTATTGATTGAGATGGTGCAAGGTATGATTAGTAAATTTACAAATAAATATTAAGGCAAGTGTGGTAGATTGCCAAGACGGATATGAAGAATGACGTTGGGATTTTGATCAGCTGGGAAAGTTGGCAGTGGAATAGCGTATGGCATTTAATTTGTATATTTGTGATTTAATTTATATTGGTTGGTCATGTCAGGTCTTTCTCAATGACATGTTCGACCCTGCGGAGTACTGTAGAGCAGGGAGATCGAGGAGTTCACGTCATATATCTCTGAATTTGGAGTCGCGGGTCGTTAAGATGGTAATGAAGATTTCGGCACGGTCGATCACTAGTTACGGCAATAAGTGCAGATGACGGGACGTTATAGTACAGTTCACAAGACGTTTGTGAGGCCGCTCTATCTTGCAGTTCACATGCCGTCCACTGGATGTCCCCATCATTCAAAAGCTCGATATTGCACAACAGCCCGGAATTATTCTCCAGGAATAGATCAGTGTATCATAGTTCAGGATTCTAAAACAGAACTTCGAACAGCTCGCTTCGGTTAATAATAAATTAAGTATTTTCTTTCAATATAATGTTCTTCTCAACGAACGTACGTGGGTTCCAAATGATACCCAAACGTGGACAGTCCTTGAAGCACAATGAGGATAATTATCTACATAATAGGATCTCAGAGAATCTTACAGTCACACAATAACGATGCTATTTATAGAGGTAGAGTCAAATCACCAACCAAGATATTTCGGAACCAGCAGTCCACGTCACGCAAAATGTCCAATCAATCTAGCCCAACTTGCCCACGATTGCTCCATAGCCTCCCGACCACTCCTATCCATATACTCTTTGAAATGTCTCTTATGCACTGTAATCGAAGCCATCTCTTCAGCTTCCTCTTGCAGCCATTTCCACCTCACCACAACTGCCTTTGAAAAAAGAGTTGCCTCTCAGTATCTTCTGAATCTATCCATTCTGGCATCTTCCAGCTTTAGACTCCCCAGGCTTGGAAAAACGACAGGAACCGTCTACCGGTTCCTTGCCCCTGATGATGAAATATACCTCTGTAATATCACCCATCAATCGCCTACTGTCCGGTGAAAACGTTCCAGACTGTCCATGCTATCCTTAAATCTCAACCTCTTCCACCCCGGCAACAGTTTTATGATTCTTACCTGCGCCATTTTGAATTTCATGTCTTCCTTCCAATCGCTGGAGGACCAGAACTGCTCATTGTACGCCACGTTTGGTCTCAAATATGATTTGTACAGTTCTGGGAACCACCTGGATTAACAGTTCACTAAGTAACCGACCGGCTAATTCACCTCTACCATCGTGTCGGTGGTCTACATAGCACCCAAAGTCAACGCCAATGTGGCTCTGGACAATTCATACTCCGTCTGGAAGCACCAGACCCTGATACCTTGCCCATCATCTGCGGTGACTTCAATCAATCGTACTTCAGGAATACACTGGAAACTAAAATCAGCATATACCCTGCCTCACAATGGGCGTCGACATTCTGGGCTACACCACCATCTAGTATGTTCACGGTTACAGCACAACAACCATGCTCTCAAAACCAGGAAGACCAAGGATCTGATTCTGGACTTCGGAGCAGGAAGTATGAGGTCCCACAAACCTGTCTAGATCGACTGGACGATGGTGGAGAGAGGCAAAAGCTGCAAATTCCTGTGCGTGGAAGTATTTGATGATCTTTCCGAGACCCAGAACATTGATGCAATTGAACACCTTTACTGAAAAGATTGCGGATATTCGGTATGACATCGAGTATTCTCTTGAACTTCCACAGGTGTACAGTAGGGAGCATGTTGACTGGTTGCACCACGACCTGGGTCGGCAACCTGAATGCCAGGAGGGGAGGAGACTGCAACATGTCATTACCACTGCCCAGTCCATCACGGGAACTGACTTCCCCACCATCGAGGGAACTAAAATAGTCGCTGCCTCAAACATTGCATCCATGGTCGACATAGTACAATTTGGGCTCTGAAACGTATTCACATTAACCCCATCCCAATTAAACAAGCAGGAAACTGAAAGAAACGGCTCAGAGTCCGAATCCGCACAAACGCTGAGATGTTGACGTCCCCGTTTGTGGATTGTATTGAGCAGAACTTCCTTCAAGGCAGCTCATTCCCGCCCATTGTAATTCATACTGAATCAGTTTGGTGTCCGGTAACTTTACCTGGTGGTTTATGACATTGTTACCGAACCTGCTAGTCAGTGATGCCGAAGATTTACCTTCCATCACTCTGTCCGTAGCCCTGTGGACGTACACTCCAAGTACGCATCTTAATGTTTTTAGGAGATACCGCATGCAAACTGGTTCTTTGCCCCACCGAGTCCGCGCCGACCAGCGAACGTCGTACATTAGCACTAACCTACACACTAAGCACAACCTGTACGTCTTTGGAGTGTGGGGGGAAACCGCAGAAACCGGGGATGACCCCGGGCAGCGCCTGTGAGAAGGTATGAGCTCCATACCGACAGCACCCATAGTCAGGGTCGAACCCGGGTCTCTGCCGTTGTGAGGCAGCAACTCTACCGCTGCGCCACCGTGCCACCCCGCTGTTCAAACGTGATGAAGTTGCTGCCTCTCCCACCGTCTTCGGCATCGAGTTCCATTCTACACCACAACTTGTGTGGAAAATTGTCCTCATTTCACTGAATCATCTAATTATCCGCATATTTTTCTCCGTTTCGACGAACGGTATTTCCCCCCCACACACACTATACAGAAGATCTGAGATATAAATACTGTATGCAGTGCAGAAAGTACTTCGAGTAGGTGGCGCAGTTACCGAATCTGATACCTTGTCCACTTAGGCACATGTTGAGTGTACTGACGTGATACAGACACAACGTATACAAGGGCGGCACAGTGACACCGTTGATATAGCTGCTGCCTCACAGCGCACGGGACCGGCCATTTATTCTGACCTCAGGTGTTGTCTGTGGGGAGTTTGTACATTAACTCTGTGACCGCGCGGGTTTCTTCCGGGTGTTGTGGTTTCCTGCCACCACAAAAATATGCGCGTTTTCAGACATTGTGAAGTTAGTCAGATTGGCCAGTGAGTGAGTGAATGCGAACGTGGTTAACGTGTAGCTGGCGTAACAGGATGTACATTGATCATCCCCATGGAATCTGTGGGCCAGTGTCCAATCTGTATCTGTAAACTAAACTAAACAAATAAAAGACAATGCAATAACACAATGCCAGCATCACAGGGTGTGCTCACGGGGACAGATTACGGAGGTACCCATCACACAGGGAACGAACGCATCCGGCACATCTTACAAAGTCCGATCATTCAAATGAGACATAAATACCGCGGAGAATCTTGGTGTCTCGCCGATTGTCGAATAACTGCTGACTGATTTGTAACAAACTCCCAACAAGAGAAAACGTGAGTATTTACAATGTAATTCCAAAATCTGCTTCCACTTCCAACAATTGTTGGATGTTGCCAGGACTAGAGAGTCTCGGATACAGGGAGAGGTTGGGACAGGCTGGGACTCTATTCCTTGGAGCGCAGGATGATGAGGGGTGATCTTATAGAGGTGTACAAAATCACCAGAGGAATAGATCGGGTAGACGCCCAGAGTCCCTTAAACCCAGAGTAGGCGAATCGAGGACCATAGGACATAAGTTTAATAGGTTTCTGAGGGGTAAATGTTTCACACACAGGGTGGTGGGTGCATGGAACAACCTGCCAGAGGAGGTAGTTGAGGTTGGGTGTATCCCAACATTCAAGAAATATATGGACAGGTACATGGATAGAACAGGTTTGAAGGATATGGACCAAATACAGACAGGTGGGACTAGTGTAGCTGGGATATGTTGGCAGGTGTGGGCATAGAACATAGGTGCAGGAGGAGGCCATTCAGCCCTTCGAGCCAGCACCGCCATTCATTGTGATCATGGCTAATGGTCCCCAATCAATAAACCGTGCCTGCCTTCTCCCCATATCCCTTCATTCCACTAGCACCTAGATCTCTATCTAACTCTCTCTTAAATCCATCCAGTGATTTGGCCTCCACTGACCTCTATGGCAGGGAATTCCACAAATTCACACCTCTCTGGGTGAAATCGTTTTTTCTCACCTCAGTCTTAAATGGCTTCCCCTTTATTCTAAGATGGTGGCCCCTGGTTCTGGACTCGCCCAACATTGGGAACATTTTTCCTGCATCTAGCTTGTCCAGTCCTTTTACAATTTTACATGTTTTTCTATAAGAAGACCCTCATCCTTCTAAACTCCAGTGAATACAAGCCTAGTTTTTTCATTCTTTCCTCATATGACAGTCCCGCCATCCCAGGGATCAATCTCATGAACCTACCTCAATCACAAGGATGTATTTCCTCAAGTTAGGAGACCAAAACTATACACAATACTCCAGATGTGTTCTCACCAGAGCCCTATACAACTGCATGTTGGGCCGAAGGGTCTGTTTACTCGCTGTAGCACTCCTAAGATTAAATGATTCTACGATTCACTTACGAATCGCGGCATATAACTTTGCCTAAATTTGCGAGCTCCAAAACAGGCTTGGACAATCGAACCACGGCTTGTGGAGGGAAGGAACTGGTTGTGTTCACCAGCCCTGTTATTCCACTACCGGTCTACTAGAGGGCTCGCAGGCTTCCGCTAGTCTATTCCCCGTGAATCCGGTTAATTTGAGACATGCGCTGCTCACCGTGTGACTGGCCGAGTGTCAGGATCCATCCACTCACCGCGAATTGTCGGACGATAGACAAACGACTCAAGGGCTTGTCCCACTTACGCGTCCTTGGCTCGCAAATTACGCGACCTCGTGGTCGCTTGAGGCGTACGCGCACTGTATGGCCGCGCGGGGCCGGTCCCACTTAGAAGCGCGGAGGGGTATGGAGTTGTGCGGGGCCGGTCGCGACATCGCGCGGGGCTCCGAAAATCCTGCAGGGAACGATATCTTCGCGTGCCAACGGCCTGTCGCACAACTGACGGCCAAAGTGGGACAGGCCCAAGACCCTGGCGCGACGCAACGTCTCACCTCCAACAGCAGCAGAAGCAGGCAAACGATCGCCGAACTCGGCCTGTGGCTCACGGCCGTTGCGGACCGGATCCGCCCCCACGTCTACTCCCAGAGTGGGGCCAAGAAAATTGAAGATAGACACAAAATGCAGAAGTAACTCAGCGGGACCGGCAGCATCTCTGGAGAGAAGCAACGGGTGACGTTTCGGGTAAAGACCCTTCTTTTCAGACTGAAGAAGAGTCTCGACACGAAACGACACCCAATTGCTTCTCCCCAGAGATGCTGTCGGTCCCGCTGCGTTACTCCAGCTTTGTTTCCATCTTCAAATGACATCACGGGCTCCAGACGGCTATGCGTACGCATGTAATCGCGCCCGACTTTCGCGGGACTGTCGCAGCTCAACGCGACCACGAGGTCGCGCAATTTGCGTGCCAAGGACACGTAAGTGGGACAGGCCCTTAAGGAAAAATGCGTCAAGACTTTCTTTTGTACAGCTAATCCATTATTTGTCCATCATTCCTTGCAGTACAAATCGTCAGTCTCTTCGTAAAGGCAAGAGTGGGCATGTTGCTATAGAAACTCCTCAGAGGAAAGACCCTTGTAGGAAAGGAAACATTTCCTAATCTAATCAAATCCATGAAACAAATAAAACATAACAGCGGCCAAACGATATTGCCAAGTGCAGGAACTATCTTTGAAGTAGTGGGGAGGTGTGCGACTGCCCTACGGCTACAGATATGTATGGAGGCGAGAGTAATTTCTTATCATTTCTGGAGATGGTTGGCATTTCCTTTAATTATTGATAGTGCAACATGAATTCTGAAGAAGTCCAAAGAGCACAGTTGTCAAAGTTCGTCTCTTAAAGAAAGCAGACAGCAACAAAATTGTTAAAGGTAAACCAAAGCAATCTTTTAATCAATTTGCCAGACGGGAGTGGCGAGATCTACAAAGAGCACACACGTTGCTCAGCGCTTCTGGGGCTCCACTCAAAGAACAAAGGAAAGTTAGAGTAATTATACATGTTCTTATCAATAAAACACACCTCCTAAATCTGAGTGAAGGATCCGTAGCCTAAGGGAAACAAGGGAGACTGGACCCATATATTTGCAATGTCAGCCTTATTCTCAAATCTTGGCACAGCTTCAGTACAGCTGCCCATTCCGGAAGGACAACTAACTACATTTTGTTTTCAAATGACTTCCATCTTGGTTCCAGAATGGGCATCCGTCTGTGAACTAAAACAAGCTTCTAAGACTTGGATGAAAGCGACTACCTTGTCCTTAGCTGGGACAGGCAATTCAGACAGATATCTAATATGGTGCTGTGCCCAGTCAATACATCTCTATGTTAATACATTGTTAATACATTGTTTCAATGATTAGTATAAACCAAACTTCTAAGATTTTCCCAGAATGTATTCTGCTGGGAAAATTCTCTTTTAAATTTGACTGCTTTCTGTTTTTCAGCTAATATCCATTTTTAATTTACGGACTAAATTAAATTCTTTCAGAGTGAGGTCAGGATAAACTTGCTTTATATGTTACGTAAGGCACAAATGTGTCAAAACTTTCTTAAAAAAACACTTTAAAATGCCTTAGAAGGAACTGCAGATGCTGCAAAATCGAAGTATGACAAAAATGATGGAGTAACTTAGCGGGTGAGGCAGCATCTATGGAGCGAAGGAAACAGGCAACGTTTCGGGTCGAAACCCTTCTTCAGACTGATGTGAGGGGGATGGGGAGAGGCAGGAAGAAGAAAGGAAGAGGTGGAGCCAGTGGGCTGAGGAAGAGCTGAGAAGGGGAGGAGAAAGTAGGGACTACCTGAAATTAGAGAAGTCAATGTTCATACCGCAGGGGTGCAAACTGCCCAACCGAAATATGAGGTGCTGCTTCTCCAATTTACGGTGGTCCTCACTCTGGTCATGGAGGAGGCCCAGGACAGAAAGGTTGGATTCGGAATGGGAGGGGGAGTTGAAGTGCTGAGCCACCGGGAGATCAGGTTGGTTATTGCGAACCGAGCGGAGGTGTTCGGCATGTGTGCGTGACAATATGTGTGTGAGAGAGTGTGTGTGTGAGAGAGTGTGTGTGTGAGAGTGTGTGTGTGTGAGAGAGTGTGTGAGTGTGAGAGAGTGTGTGTGTGAGAGAGTGTGTGTGTGAGAGAGAGAGAGAGGGAGTTTGTGAGAGAGAGAGGGAGGGACTGTGGGTGTGTGAGTGAGAGAGAGAATGAGAGAAAGAGGGGGAGTGTTGTGTGTGAGAGAGGGATTGTGTGAGTGTGTGTGTGTGTGTGTGTGAGAGAGAGAGAGAGAGAGAGAGAGAGAGAGAGAGAGAGCGGGGGTGTTGTGTGTGTGTGAGAGAGGGACTGTGTGTGGGTGAGATAGAGATAGAGATATAGGGAGTGGTGTGTGTGTGAGAAAGGGAGTGTTTGTGTGTGTGTGAGAGAGCGGGAGTGTGTGTGTGTGAGAGAGCGGGAGTGTGTGTGTGTGAGAGCGGGAGTGTGTGTGTGTGAGAGAGAGGGAGTGTGTGTGTGAGAGAGCGGGAGTGTGTGTGTGAGAGAGCTGGAGTGTGTGTGTGTGTGTGTGAGAGAGCGGCAGTGTGTGTGTGTGAGAGCGGGAGTGTGTGTGTGTGTGTGTGAGAGAGCGGGAGTGTGTGTGTGTGAGAGCGGGAGTGTGTGTGTGTGTGTGTGAGAGAGGGAGTGTGTGTGTGAGAGTGGGAGTGTGTGTGTGTGAGAGCGGGAGTGTGTGTGTGAGAGAGCGGGAGTGTGTGTGTGAGAGAGGGAGGCAGTGTTTGTGTGTGCAGGCGCCTGTGCACCTTCAGGTGGTTGGACGACTTGAAGCCTTTGCTGCAGTCGGAGCAGGTGAAGGGCCGCTCACTGCTGTGCACCCGCTGGTGATCCCGCAACCCCGCCAACCGGGCAAATCTCTTGCCGCAGGTGGAACAGCCATAGGGCTTCTCGCCCGTGTGCACCCGCTGGTGCACCTTCAGGTGTTTCACCATCTTGAAGCTCTTGCCGCAGTCGGAGCAGGTGAAGGGCCTCTCGCTGGAGTGCACGCGGTTGTGCTGCAGCAGGCTGCTAGAGCAGGTGAAACTCTTGCCGCACTCCGAGCAGTCGAAGGGGCGTTCTCCCGTGTGCACCCGCCGGTGGGTCTCCAGCAGGCACGGCTGCTGCCAGGCCTTGCCACATACGTCGCACTCATAACGCTTCTCCTTGTTGTGCCCCGTCATGTGGTCCTCCATCGAAGCTCAGCCCCTCGAAGCTCAGCCGCACACCGAGCAGATGGGGGGGGGGGGGGGCTCACCGGCACCCTGGCCACCCTCAATGGCCGCTCACGTCCCCGTCTCTCCATCCACAGCAACGGCTCCTAAACCCTGCAGGAGGGGAACACAGAGGGTCAACAAGCTGGCAAACAGGACATTACTAGCACATATTGGGTGCGTTTATGGCGGAGGAAACCATTATATATTTTCTGTGCGGCAGTTGCTGCCTCACCACCAGAGACCCGGGTACGATCCTGACTATGGGTGCTGTCTGTGTGGAGTTTGTCCGTTCTCCCCTGACCTGCGTGGGTTTTTACTCCAGGTGCTCCGGTTTCCTCCAACATTTCAAAGATGTTCAGGGTTGTAGATTAATTGGACTCCGCAAAATTGTTACAATGTCCCTAATGTGTGTAGGATAGTGCCAGTGTACGGGGGATCACTGGTCGGTGCGGACTCCGCGGGCCAAAACACCTGTTTCCACGCTGCATCTCTAAACTAAACTAAACCAAAGAAGGGTCTTGACCCAAAATGTTACCCATTCAATCTCTCCACAGATGCTGCCTGACCCGCTGAGTTACTCCAGCACTTTGTGTCTATCTTCTCCACAGATGCTGCCTGACGTGCTGAGTTACTGCAGCACTTTGTCATAGATTCAGAGTGATACAACGTTGGAAAGAGGCCCTTCGGCCCAACTCGTTCCTGCACTCCTAGATCCATCGGCTCCACACATTCCCCCATGGCCCTGCCATTCACAGTGAAAACCCTGCTCCGGTTTGACTTCCTAAACTGCAACACCCTCCCCACCCCCAAACAATGTGACCTCCTCCCTGTGGCTCCCTGCCCCTTACCCCTACCGCCACCTCATGCTCCTTACCTCCCTTTGCTCCCTCCCCCCTCGTCCCCAGCCCCAAACAATGTGAACACACCCACCTGGCTCCCTACCCACTTCCTTGGCTCACTTGACCCCTCTCTCTCCCCCCCAGTTCCCTGCCCCCCCATTCATCTCCCTCGGCACCAAACCCAATCCCGCTTAATTCCTCCCCCCTCCCTTTGCTCCATGTTATCCTCCCGCTACTCACTTCACCCCTTTCCACCTCCAGCCTCTCACCCCTCTCCACCCTCCACTCCACTCTCTCTCTCTCTCCATCTCTCTCTCTCTCTTTTTCTCCCTGTGTCTTTGACTATCTCTCTATGTCTGACTCTCTCTCTCTCTCTCCACCCCTCCCCACGCTCTCTCTCTATCTCTGTCTCACTCTCTTTCAATTCAATTTTCAATTTTCAATTCAATTTAAAAACTTTATTGGCATGATAAACTACATCGTTATATTGCCAAATTATAAAACATGACATACATATTTAAAATGCATAAGTATAAATACAAGTATACAGTGCATGGATAGATATGTCCCTGTACATAAACTCGCAATAGGCCTATAGCCCTTTATTGATTGCTATGCATTCTTGCCGCTGTAGGCAGTACAACAGTTTAGTTTAGCAATTCAACATTAATTTCTTAGTGTCAGTCAATGTCAATTAGTGTGTGCGTGCATATGTGCATATTGGTCATTCACCGTCTCTCAGGTTATGGCATGCTGTTACGTATTGCGCACCAAGGATTATTCTTAGTTTTGATGTATCATCCAGTTCTTCAAAATCAGTGGTTGCCAGACTGAGTTTGTCAAAGTAAGTTTTCCTTGTTTTGTCAATTTTTTTGCATTTTAGGAGGAAGTGCACCTCTGCTTCAACCTCATCTGTCAAACAGTGGCCGCCTATTCTGTTTTCTCTTGGTTGCCAGAATCTCTTCTGTCTTCCCTTTTCAACTGCCAAATAGTGGTCACTTAACCTGTATTTGGTGAGGGTCTGTCTGCTTTATGTCTGTAAGAATTGAGAGATAGTCTGCCAATTTATAATCTCTTTTTAGGGCACGGTAACATTTTAATCTGCTTTGGCTTTTGGTTTCTTTATCCAAATGTTCCAAATACGTTTCTTTACATTGTTTGATAATTTGGTTCACTCTAACTGGTGATTGGGAATCAGTGTTGATCTGAGGCTGGTCAGGGTTTAACAGGATAGGTTTTAACTGAATAGGGGTAGTTGGTCTCAGTACCAACTGACACAGCAAACTCTTTTCTGGGCTCCCCTCTTGTGTTTTAAGGGCTTTAAACTGGAGGGTATCTGGGGGGCTAGATTTAAGGTGATTCCAAAAATGTAGTGCTCTTTTGTGGATATTTATTATCAGTGGGTATCTGCCTAATTCCGCCCTAAATGCGTTTGTTGGTGTTTTCCTTTGGATATGGA
Organism: Malacoraja senta; assembly: GCA_038087875.1. Taxonomy (NCBI): domain Eukaryota; kingdom Metazoa; phylum Chordata; class Chondrichthyes; order Rajiformes; family Rajidae; genus Malacoraja; species Malacoraja senta. Next base: position 188,358 of record JAXLNO010005219.1, on the reverse strand, counting down.
GGATGTTCCGACAAAATTCTGCATGCAGGGCCTCCGTTGTATGTTTTTCCCATTTACTATAACTATGGTGACTGAACGGACCCCATACTTCACTACCATAAAGCGCAATAGGCTGGATTACACTGTCAAATATTTTAAGCCAGATTTTAACTGGAATTTGGATGTTGTAGAATCTTCTTTTTATTGCATACAGAGCTCTTTGAGCTTTCTCTTTAGTGCATTCACTGCCATATTGAAGCTCCCTGATGCTGAAACAGTTAGACCAAGGTAGGTACAGCTCATAGTGTGTTCGATAATAATACCATTGAGAGTAAATTTGGATTTATCTTCCTGACATCTGGGTCTTTTCTGAAAAATCATGATGTTGGTTTTCTTTAGATTTACTGCCAGCGCCCAATTTTGGCAGTACTCATCCAGTAGGTCCAACTGTTGCTGCAGTCCCTGTTTTGTGGGGGACAGCAGAACCAAGTCATTTGCATAAAATAGGGATTTTACCTCTCCGTCCAGAAGACAGAGGCCCGGCGCTGTGCTCTGGTCCAACTTTACTGCCAAATCATTGAGATATACATTAAACAGTGTCGGGCTCAGATTGCAGCCTTGCTGGATGCCTCTTCTCTGGGCGAAGAGATCACTGCATTTGTCCCCAATTTTAACGCCACATTTATTATTCAGATACATTGATTTGATAAGGTCATATACCTTTCCTCCTATACCACTACAGAGGAGTTTGTAATAGAGCCCTTCATGCCAAAGAGTCAAATGCTTTCTCAAAGTCAATAAAACAGGCAAATATTTCCCCTTTTTTTGCTTGGTGAACATGTTTTTCAATGAGAGTGTGGAGGGTATAAATGTGGTCAGTGGTACGGTGTTTTGGGAGGAAGCCAATTTGTTTTTTACTGAGAATGTTGTATTTGTTAAGGAAATCCTGCATTCTGTTATTTATGATACTGCAGAATAACTTCCCTATGCAGCAACTGACACAGATGCCATGATAATTATTTGGGTGTAATTTGTTTCCACTTTTATAAATGGGTGAAATAAGCCCTTGACACCAAATATCAGGGAAATAACCTGAACGTAGTATGATGTTGAATAGCCTAAGCACTATGTCCTGCATCTCCGGAGTGCTGTACTTGAGCATTTCATTTTTAATGCTGTCTGGACCACAGACTTTCTTTGAGTGAAGAGATTATATTTTTATGGTCAATTCTTCCAAAGTAATTGGGAAATCAAGAGGGTTTTGATAATCTTTAACTACTGTTTCTAATGTTTGGAGTTTTTCTTTGATATGAGAATAATTTATGTTTATTTTATTTATTGGGATGTCTTTATATAGATTTTTGAAATGTGCTCTCCAGATATCACCGTCTTGAATTGGTAATGTTTGTAGTTTTGTTGTGCTCAGGTTATTCCACATAATCCAAAATTGGTTTTGATTGATGGAATTTTCAATTTCTTCAAGTATTTTATGTGTATAATTTTGTCTTTTGTTCCTAATCGTGTGTTTATACCTTTTAAGAGTTTCATTATATCTAATACGTAAGTCTGGATTGTTTGATTGATGGTGTTTTTGGTTCAATATTTTCCTCAGATCTTTTCTGACACGTTTACACTCGTGGTCGAACCATTTTTCATGGTTGTTTTTTTTGATAATTTTTCTCTTCTGTTTCACAAGATCAGCTTTGATAGCTGCCTTGCGAAAGATCATATTAATGTCATTTATAGCCATGTTTACACCATCTCTAGTACTCATATGGGTTCGTCTTGAATTTCAGTATTTTATTTGTGAGATCAGGTGAATTCAGGGCCACGATGAATTTATCTCCACTATCTAAGGCCCATCTGTAAGTCTGATTTAGTTTATACAGCTTACTGGGTTCCTTTTTTACGTCTTTAGTTTGAACAGGAAATTTTAGGTACACGTTGATTTAACTATGGTCTGAAAGAGGGGACTGCTGCCTAACAGTGAATGCACTAATAGTGCAGGGGTCTATGTCAGTAATTGTGTAGTCTACCACGCTAGACCCAAGAGCTGAGGAATATGTAAACGTTCCCAGCGAGTCCCCTCTGAGCCTACCATTAACTATGTACAGGCCCAAGGCACGGCAGAGATGCACTACCTCTCTACCACTTTTATTTATTTCAGTCAAGGTTGTTCTGGTTAATGATAGTTGGTGTGACATACAAGGGGGTTTGGCCGAACACATGGTTGTAGCCCTGTGGGTCTATGGAATCGGGTTCACATCCGGTCCTTGTATTCAGGTCTCCACATAGTAGCACATTTCCCTGGGCCTGGAAATGATTGATTTCCATGTGGAGAGTTTCTAATATATCCTCTTCAAAATATGGCCATTCTATTGGGGGTATGTAGGCGGCACATAGATATATATATTTTCCAGTTATTCCAATTGTTTTATCTAGTTTCAACCATATTTGTGATTTCCCCTGTTTTATTGATGTAATGTGACTGTCTAGTTCTTCTTTGTACCACACCAAGATCCCCACGGAGGTTCTGCCCTTATGTATATCAGTAGTTTTTATTGAGGGCACCATGACTTCATGGTACCCTGAAGGGCAGTGAATGAACGTATCCTTTCGGTACCATGTTTCCGTTAATATCATTATATCAGTGTCTTCTATAGACTTTAGGAACTCAGGGTTCCCAGCCTTCATCCCGAAGGTTCAAGAGTAGAGACCCTGGATATTCCAGCAGCCTATATGAAATGAACTCATTTATTTTGTATTTATATACCTTGAAAAAAAAAAAAAAAACTATTTTGTGGGACAGGTGCGAAAACACTATTTTTTTCTATAATTGGGGTATGTTAGGTAAAGTTTTGTATGCCATGGTAAGGCAGACTCGTACTGCCACCTAGTAATAATAACTATATTAATAATAGCAATATCAACAGTATTAATAGCAATATCAACAGTACTAATTCAGTGCAATCATATGCTGTTTTTATCAGTCACTCGGAAAGGACTGTTTATATATATGTATTCTTTGTTACCATAGAAGATGGGAACATAGGGCGTGCAGCAGCTTCCTGATCTCTCTCTGTCTCTCTCTCTCTGTCTCTCTCTCTGCCTCTCTCTCTATCTCCCACTCTCTCTCTCTTTGTCCTTTCTTTCCCCTCTCTCTGTCTCCTTCTGCCTCTGTTTCTCTCTGTGTCTGTCTCCCTCTCTCCTTTCTCCCTCTCTCACTCTGTCTCTCTCTCTCTCTCTCTCTCTCTCTCTCTCTCTCTCTCTCTCTCTCTCTCTCTCTCTCTCTCTCTCTCTCTCTCTCCCTGTCTGTCTCTCTCTCTCTATAGAAACATAGACAATAGGTGCAGGAGTAGGCCATTCGGCCCTTCGAGCCAGCACCGCCATTCAATATGATCATGGCTGATCATCCAACTCAGTATCCTGTACCTGCCTTCTCTCCATACCCCCTGATCCCTTTAGCCACAAGGGCCACATCTAACTCCCTCTTAAATATAGCCAATAAACTGGCCTCAACTACCTTCTGTGGCAGAGAGTTCCAGAGATTCACCACTCTCTGTGTGAAAAATGTTTTTCTCATCTTTATCCTTAAATTGTGACCCCTTGTCCTGGACTTCCCCAACATCGGGAACAATCTTCCTGCATTTAGCCTGTCCAACCCCTTAAAAATGTTGTAAGTTTCTATAAGACCTCTATACCTCTGCCTCTCTCTCTCTCACTGTCTCACTCTGTCCCTGTCTCTCTCTCTCTCTGTCTCACTCTGACTCTCGCCGTCTCTCTCCGTCTCTCTCCGTCTCTCACTCTCTCTCTCTCGCTCTCTCCCTCTCTCCTTTCTCTCTGTCTCTTTCTCCCACTCTCACTCTGTCTGTCTCTCTCTCTCTGTCTCTCTCTCTGTACCTCTGTTTCTCTCTCTCACTGTCTCACTGTCTCTGCCTCTCTCTGTCTCGGTCTCTGCCTCTCCCTCTCTCTTTCTCTCTCCCTCTCTCTCTCTGCCTCTCTTACTGCCTCTCTCTCTCAATTTCAATTTTAATTTTGAATTTTCAATTAAAAAAAACGTTATTGGCATGATAAAATACATTGTTATATTGCCAAAATATAAAACATAACATACATATTTAAAATGCATAAATATAAATACAAGTATACAGTGCAGGGATAGATATGTCCCTGTACATAAGCTAGCAATAGACCTATAGCCCTTTATTGATTGCTTTCTCTCTCTCTCTCTCTGTCTCTCTCTCTCTCTCTCTCTCTCTGTCTCTCTCTCTCACTCTCTGTCTCTCTCTCTGTCTCTGTCGCACTCTCTCTCTCTCTGTCTGTCTCTCTGTCTCTCTCTCTCTATCTGTCTTTCTCTCTCTCTCCATCTCTCTCTCGCTCTGTCTCTCTTTTTCTCTCTGTCTCTCTCTCTTGCCCTTCTCACTCTCTCTGTCTGTCTCTCTCTTTCTCTCTCTGTTTGTCTCCGTCTGTCTCTCTCTCTCTCTCTCTGTCTCATTTTCTTTCTCTGTCTCTCTCTCTCTCTCTCTCAACCTCTCTGTGTCTCTCTCTGTCTCTCTCTCTGTCTCTCTCTCTGTCTCTCTCTCTCTCTGTTTCTCTCTGTCTGTCTCACTTTATTTCTCTCTCTTTCTCTCTCTCTCTCTGTCTCTATGTCTCTCTGTCTCTCTCTGTCTTTCTCTCTCTCTCTTTCTCTCTCTCTCTGTCTCTTTCTTTGTGTCTCTCTCTTTGGAGTAGCAAGATGGATTCAACAGTGGCTGAATGGGAGATGCCAGAGAGTAATGGTGGATGGCTGTTTGTCAGGTTGGAGGCCGGTGACTAGTGGGGTGCCTCAGGGGTCTGTGTTGGGTCCACTGTTGTTTGTCATGTACATCAATGATCTGGATGATGGTGTGGAAAATTGGATTAGTAAGTATGCAGATGATACTAAGATAGGTGGTGTGGTGGATAATGAAGTACATTTTCAAAGTCTACAGAGAGATTTAGGCAATTTGGAAGAGTGGGCTGAAAGATGGCAGATGGAGTTTAATGCTGATAAATGTGAGGTACTACATCTCGGCAGGACAAATCAAAATAGGACGTACATGGTAAATGGTAGAGAATTGAGGAATGCAGTTGAACAGAGGGATCTAGGAATAACTGTACATAGTTCCCTGAAGGTTGAATCTCATGAAGATAGGGTGGTAAAGAAAGCTTTTGGTGTGCTGGCCTTTATAAATCAGAGCATTGAATATAGAAGTTGGGATGTAATGTTAAAATTGTACAAGGCATTGGTGAGGCCAATTCTGGAGTATGGAGTACAATTTTGTCCGCCTAATTATAGGAAGGATGTCAACAAAATAGAGAGAGTATAGAGGAGATTTACTAGAATGTTGCCTGGGTTTCAGCAACTAAGTTACAGAGAAAGGTTGAACAAGTTTGGTCTTTATTCTTTGGAGTGCAGAAGGTTAAGAGGGGACTTGATAGAGGTCTTAAAAATTATGAGCGGGTTAGACAGAGTTGACGTGGATAAGCTTCTTCCATTGAGAGTAGGGAAGATTCAAACAAGGGGACATGACTTGAGAATTAAGGGACAGAAGTTTAGGGGTAACATTAGTGGGAACTTCTTTACTCAGAGAGTGGTAGCTGTGTGGAATGAGCTTCCAGTGGAAGTGGTGGTGGCAGGTTCGATTTTATCCTTTAAAAAATAAACTGGATGGGTATATGGACGGGAAAGGAATGGAGGGTTATGGTCTGAGTGCAGGTAGTTGGGACTAGGGGGAAGTAAATTTAAAAAAAAAAAAAAAAAAAAAAAAAAAATGTTCAGCACGGACTTGAAGGGCCGAGATGGCGTGTTTCCGTGCTGTAATGGTTATATGGTTGTGTCTCTCTCTGTCTGTCTCTCTTTCCTCTCTCTCTCTCTGTCTCTGTCTCTGTCTCTCTCTCTGTCTCCCTCTCTCTCTCTCTCTGTATTGCGTCTAGAAGTTGGGAGGTCACGTTGCAGTTGTACAAGACGTTGGTGCCCTTATGTATATCAGTAGATTTTACTGAGGGCACCATGACTTCATGGTACCCTGAAGGGCAGTGAATGAACGTATCCTTTCGGTACCATGTTTCCGTTAATATCATTATATCAGTGTCTTCTACAAACTTTAGGAACTCAGGGTTCCCAGTCTTCATCCCGAAGGTTGAAGAGTAGAGACCCTGGATATCCCAGCAGCCTATATGAAATGAACTCATTTATTTTGTATTTATATACCTTTAAAAAAAAAAAAAACCAATTTGTGGGACAGGTGTGAAAACACTAGTTTTTTCTATAATTGGGGAATGTTAGGTAAAGTTTTGTATGCCATGGTAAGGCAGACTCGTACTGCCACCTAGTAATAATAACTATATTAATAATAGCAATATCAACAGTATTAATAGCAATATCAACAATATCAACAGTACTAATTCAGTGCAATCATATGCTGTTTTTATCAGTCACTCGGAAGAGACTGTTTATATATATATATATATGTATTCTTTGTTACCATAGATGGGAACAAAGGGCGTGCAGCAGCTTCCTGATCTCTCTCTGTCTCTCTCTCTCTCTCTCTCTCTCTCTCTGTCTGTCTCCCTCTCTCTTTGTTCTTTCTTTCCCCTTTCTCTGTCTCTTTCTGTCTTTCTGCCTCTGTCTCTCTCTGTGTCTGTCTCCCTCTCTCCTTTCTCCCTCCCTCACTCTGTCTCTCTCTCTCTCTCTCTCCCATCTGTCTCTCTCTCTATAGAAACATAGAAACATAGAAAATAGGTGCAGCAATAGGCCATTCGGCCCTTCGAGCCTGCACCGCCATTCAATATGATCATGGCTGATCATCCAATTCAGTATCCTGTACCTGCCTTCTCTCCATACCCCCTGATCCCTTTAGCCACAAGGACCACATCTAACTCCTCTTAAATATAGCCAATGAACTGGCCTCAACTACCTTCTGTGGCAGAGAATTCCACAGATTCACCACTCTCTGTGTGAAAAATGTTTTTCTCATCATTATCATTAAACTGTGACCCCTTGTCCTGGACTTCCCCAACATCGGGAACAATCTTCCTGCATCTAGCCTGTCCAACCCCTTAAGAATTTTGTAAGTTTCTATAAGACCTCTATACCTCTGCCTCTCTCTCTCTCACTGTCTCACTCTGTCTCTCTCTCAGTCTCTCTCCGTCCCTCTCCGTCTCTCACTCTCTGTCCCTCGCTCTCTCCCTCTCTCCGTTCTGTCTGTCTCTTTCTCCCTCTCTCACTCTGTCTGTCTCTCTCTCTCTGTCTCTCTGTACCTCTGTTTCTCTCTCTCACTGTCTCACTCTGTCTCTGCCTCTCTCTGTCTCGGTGTCTGCCTCTCCCCCTCTCTCTCTCTGCCTCTCTTACTGCCTCTCTCTGTCAATTTCAATTTTAATTTTGAATTTTCAATTAAACAAAACGTTATTGGCATGATAAAATACATCGTTATATTGCAAAGTATAAAACATAACATACATATTTAAAATGCATAAATATATAAAATGCATAAATATAAATACAAGTATACAGGGCACGGATAGATATGTGCCTGTACATAAACTAGCAATAGACCTATAGCCCTTTATTGATTGCTTTCTCTCTGTCTCTCTCTCTCTGTCTGTCTCACTCTGTCTTTCTCTGTCTCTCTCTCTCTCTCTCTGGCTCTTTCTCACTCTCTGTCTCTCTCTCTGTCTCTGTCACTCTCTCTCTCTCTGTCTGTCTCTCTGTCTCTCTGTCTCTCTCTCTATCTGTCTTTCTGGTTCACAAAAGAAATTCAACAATTAAGAGCTGAGAAAAATGCTGCATATAAATCTGGAAATAAGCAGGACTACATGGCTGCAAAATATAAATTAAGGTCTACAATAAGGAAAGCCAAACACAATTATGCCACCAAAATAGAACAAGAAATCTCAACCAACAACATTAGAACTGTCTGGAAAAAACTTCAGGAAATCACTAACTACAAAAAGAAATCCACCCCAACCCTGATAATGATCATCAACTCCCAGACAAACTGAACACTTTCTATGGTAGGTTTGAACAGTCTCCAGTCCCTCCACCATCGTCCCCCTCTCCTCTTCCTCCCCCTCCATTCCACATCCAGGAGGCCGAGGTGAGGACCACCTTCAGGAGACAGAAGAAAAACAAATCTGCAGGCCCAGACAACATCAGCCCAGCAGTGCTCCATCATTGTGCAGCAGAACTGGCCCCTGTGTTCACCAACATCTTCAATACCTCCCTCTGCCAATGTTCAGTGCCCCAGTGCTTCAAACAATCCACCATCATTCCTGTGCCCAAGTCTGACACAACATCCTGCCTCAATGACTACAGACCGATTGCCCTTACATCTGTGGCCATGAAGTCATTTGAGCGCATTATTCTCGCTCACCTCAAAACCAGCACTTCCTCCAACATGGACCCACATCAATTCGCATATAGAGCCAACAGGTCAGTAGAAGACACAGTCAACCTGGCCATCCATCACACTCTGCAACACCTGGAAACTGCCAACACCTACGCCCGCATCCTGTTCATGGACTTCAGTTCGGCATTCAACTCCATCAACCCGGTCAAACTATTCCATAAATTAACGGACATGAACATTGACCCCTGTATCTGTCATTGGATCTATAGCTTCCTTTGGAACAGACAACAGAGGGTGAAGATACATAACACCATATCTCACCCTCTGCACCTCAGTACAGGAGCCCCTCAGGGCTGCGTCTTGTCACCCTGGTTATTCTCACTCTACACAAATCAACTCACATCCCAGTATAGTTCAGTCAAAATATATAAATACGCAGATGACACAACCATCATAGGTCTCATCTCTAACAACGAAAAAGAATACCGCACTCAAACAAACAAAACAGTCACTTGGTGCACAGATAATAACCTCCTACTCAATACATCAAAAACACATGAACTTATCATTGATCTCAGACATAAGGCACAACCCAAGACCCCCCCTACTCATCTCTGGCGAAC
>JAXLNO010005219.1:172720-179187 GCA_038087875.1 Malacoraja senta | reverse complement strand
CCTCTTAAATATAGCCAATGAACTGGCCTCAACTACCCTCTGTGGCAGAGAGTTCCAGAGATTCACCACTCTCTGTGTGAAAACGTTTATCCTCATCTCGGTCTTAAAGGATTTCCCCCTTATCCTTAAGCTGTGACCCCTTGTCCTGGACTTCCCCAACATCGGGAACAGTCTTCCTGCATCTAGCCTGTCCAACCCCATAAGAATTGTGTACGTTTCTATAAGATCCCCTCTCAATCTCCTAAATTCTAGCGAGTATAAGTCAAGTCTATCCAGTCTTTCTTCATATGAAAGTCCTGACATCCCAGGAATCAGACTGGTTGAACCTTCTCTGCACTCCCTCTATGGCTATAATGTCCTTCCTCAGATTTGGAGACCAAAACTGTACGCAATACTCCAGGTGTGGTCTTACCAAGACCCTTGTACAACTGCAGTAGAACCTCCCTGCTCCTATACTCAAATCCTCTTGCTATGAAGGCCAACATACCATTCGCTTTCTTCACTGCCTGCTGCACCTGCATGCCTACTTTCAATGACTGGTGTACCATGACACCCAGGTCTCGGCTGCATCTCCCCATTTCCTAATCGGCCACCATTTAGATAATAGTCTGCCTTCCCGTTTTTGCCACCAAAGTGGATAACCTCACATTTATCCACATTATACTGCATCTGCCAAACATTTGCCCATTCACCCAGCCTATCCAAGTCACCCTGCAGTCTCCTAGCATCCTCCTCGCAGCTAACACTGCCCCCAGCTTAGTGTCATCCGCAAACTTGTAGATGTTGCTTTCAATTCCCTCGTCCAGATTATTAATATAAATTGTAAATAGCTGGGGTCCCAGCACTGAGCCTTGCGGTACCCCCACTAGTCACTGCCTGCCATTGTGAAAAGGACCCGTTTACTCCTACTCTTTGCTTCCTGTTTGCCAGCCAGTTCTCTATCCACATCAATACTGAACCCCCAATACCGTGTGATTTAAGTTTGTATCCTAATCTCTTATGTGGTACCTTGTCGAAAGCCTTCTGAAAGTCCAGATACAACACATCCACTGGTTCTCCCCTATCCACTCTACTAGTTACATCCTCGAAAATTCTATAAGATTCGTCAGACACGATTTACCTTTCATAAATCCATGCTGACTTTGTCCAATGATTTCACCACTTTCCAAATGTGCTGCTATCCCATCTTTAATAACTGACTCTAGCAGTTTCCCCACTACCGATGTTAGACTAACTGGTCTGTATTTCCCCGTTTTGTCTCTCCCTCCCTTCTTAAAAAGTGGGGTTACGTTTGCTACCCTCCAATCCTCAGGAACTACTCCAGAATCTAAAGAGTTTTGAAAAATTATCACTAATGCATCCACTATTTCTGGAGCTACTTCCTTAAGTACTCTGGGATGCAGCTATCTGGCCCTGGTGATTTATCGACCTTTAATCCATTCATTTACCCAACACCACTTCCCGACTAACCTGGATTTCACTCAGTTCCTCCAATCTCCTTTGACCCGCGGCCCCCTGCTATTTCCGGCAGATTATTTATGTCTTCCTTAGTGAAGACGGAACCAAAGTAGTTAATCAATTGGTCCGCCATATCCTTGTTCCCCATGATCAATTCACCTGTTCTGACTGCAAGGGACCTACATTTGTTTTAACTAATCTCTTTCTCTTCACATTTCTATAAAAACTTTTGCAGTCAGTTTTTATGTTCCCTGCCAGTTTCCTTTCATAATCTATTTTCCCTTTCCTAATTAAGCCCTTTGTCCTCTGTGCTGGTCTCTGAATTTATCCCAGTCCTCTGGTATGCTGCTTTTTCTGGCTAATTTGTACGCATCATCTTTTGCTTTGATACTATCCCTGATTTCCCTTGTTATCCACGGATGCACTACCATCCCTGATTTATTCTTTTGCCAAACTGGGATGAACAATTTTTGTAGTTCATCCATGCAGTCTTTAAATGCCTTCCATGGCATATCCACCGTCAACCCTTTTAGAACTAATTGCCAGTCAATCTTGGCCAATTCACGTCTCATACCCTCAAAGTTACCTTTCTTTAAGTTCAGAACCGTTGTTTCTGAATTAACAATGTCACTCTCCATCCTAATGACGAACTCAACCATATTATGGTCACTCTTGCCCAAGGGGGCACGCACAACAAGTCTGCTAACTAACCCTTCCTCATTAATCAATACCCAGTCTAGAATAGCCTGCTCTCTCGTTGGTTCCTCTACATGTTGGTTTAGATAACTATCCCTCATATATTCCAAGAAATCCTCTTCCTCGGCACCCCTGCCAATTTGATTCACCCAATCTATATGTAGATTGATGTCACCCATTATAACTGTTTTGCCTTTGTTGCACGCATTTCTAATTTCCTGTTTGATGCCATCCCCAACTTCACTACTACTGCTAGGTGGCCTGTACACAACACCCACCAGCGTTTTCTGCCCCTTAGTGTTTCGCAGCTCTACCCATACCGATTCCACATCCTCCAAGCTAATGTCCTTCCTTTCCACTGCGTTAATCTCCTCTCTAACCAGCAACGCTACCCCACCTCCTTTTCTTTTCTCTCTATCCCTCCTGAATATTGAATATCCCTGGATGTTCAGCTCCCAGCCTTGGTCACCCTGGAGCCATGTCTCCGTGATCCCAACTATATCATAATCATTAATTGCTATCTGCACGTTCAACTCATCCACCTTATTACGAATGCTCCTTGCATTGAGACACAAAGCCTTCAGGCTTGTTTTTACAACGCACTTACCCCTTATACAATTATGTTGAAAAGTGGCTCTTTTTGATTTTTGCCGTGGATTTGTCTGCCTGCCACTTTTACGTTTCACCTTGCTACCTATTGCTTCCGCCCGCATTTTACACCCCTCTGTTTCTCTGCTCACCAATTTAAGAACCCCACCACATCTTATTCTCTGTTTATTATTGTTTTCTTCTTTCCCCCCTACATGTTGGATCTGAGTGTTTTCCTTCTCTGCCTCCTGCCTCACACACTGTCTAATAGCATTCTCTATTTGAGTCCCTCCCCCCAACCATTCTAGTTTAAAGTCTCCCCAGTAGCCTTTGCAGATCTCCCCGCCAGGATATCGGTCCCCCTCAGGTTCAAGTGCAACCCATCCTTTTTGTACAGGTCGAACCTTCCACAAAAGAGGTCCCAATGATCCAGAAATTTGAATCCCTGCCTTCTGCACCAGTCCTTCAGCCACGCATTTATCCTCCACCTCGCTCCATTCCTACTCTCACTGTCGCGTGGCACAGGCAGTAATCCCGAGATTGTTACCTTTGCTGTCCTTCTCTTTAACTCCCCTCCTAACTCCCTAAATTTTTCTTTCAGGACCTCTTCTCTTTTTTACCCATGTCATTGGTACCTATATGTATCACGACCTCGGGCTCCTCTCCCTGCCCTTTCAGGATATCTTGGACACGTTGAGACACATCACAGACCCTGGCACCAGGGAGGCAAACTACCATCCGGATCTCCCGACTGCGTCCACAGAATCGCCTGTCTGACCCCCTAACTATAGAGTCCCCTATTAGTATTGCCCTCCTCTTCTTTTCCTTACCCTTCTGAGCAACAGGACCGGTCTCTATACCGGAGGCCCGGCTGCTGTCGCTACCCCCAGGTAGGCTGTCCACCCCAACAGTGCTCAAACAGGAGTACTTATTGTCAAGGTGTACAGCCACCGGGGTACTCTCTAGTCCCTGCCTGTGCCCCTTGCCTCTCCCAACCGTGGCCCACTTGCCTGCCTCCTGTGGTGTTGGAGTGACCACATCCCTGTAACTCCTCTCAATGACTTCCTCGCTCTCCCTGACCAGACGGAGGTCATCGAGCTGCCTGCTCCAGGTTCCTAATACGGTCCATTAGGAGCCCCATCTCGATACACCTGGCGCAGATGTGGACGTCTGGAGGGCTATCAGACTCCATGACTTCCCACATCTGACATCCAGAACAGTAAACTGCCCTGGCCCTCATACTCCCCTTACCCTGGATACAATACAAAACAAACTGCTAGAATACAAAACAAACTGCTAGAATACAAAACAAACTGCTAGAATACAAAACAAACTGATACAATACAAAACAAACTGCTAGAATACAAAACAATCTGCTAGAATACAAAACAAACTGCTAGAATACAAAACAAACTGATACAATACAAAACAAACTGCTAGAATACAAAACAAACTGCTACAATACAAAACAAACTGCTGGAATACAGTATAATCAGCAGGGATCTGACTCCCAATCAGCTGCTCCCTCTTGTCTGCTTCCACCAATCAGCGGCTTCCTCAAACCCACTTGTTTTTGAAGTGGAACTTGGAACGTTACAGATTTGGGTTCCTTTTTAAGTCCTACCGCTCGTGTGTAGCTCCTCCCTCTGCGATCTCTCCAACGGCTCTCGGGCCTCTGTAAGGAACAAGCCCCGCGCTCCTTTTTAAGTCCTACTGCTCGGGTGTAGCTCCTCCCTCAGCGACCTCTCCCAACGGCTCTCGGGCCTCTGTAAGGAACAAGCACCGCGCTCCTTTTTAAGTCCTACTGCTCGGGTGTAGCTCCTACCTCAGCGACCTCTCCAACGGCTCTCGGGCCTCTGTAAGGAACAAGCCCCGCGCTCCTTTTTAAGTCGTACAGCTCGGGTGTAGCTCCTCCCTCAGCGACCTCTCCAACGGCTCTCGGGCCTCTGTAAGGAACAAGCCCGCGCTCCTTTTTAAGGTAGTTGAGGCCAGTTCATTGGCTATATTTAAGAGGGAGTTAGATGTGGCCCTTGTGGCTAAAGGGATCAGGGGGTATGGAGAGAAGGCAGGTACAGGATACTGAGTTGGATGATCAGCCATGATCATATTGAATGGCGGTGCAGGCTCGAAGGGCCGAATGGCCTACTCCTGCACCTATTTTCTATGTTTCTATAGAGAGAGAGACAGAGACAGGGAGAGAGAGAGAGAGAGAGAGAGATAGAGAGAGAGAGAGAGAGAGAGAGAGAGAGAGAGAGAGAGAGAGAGAGAGAGAGAGAGAGAGAGAGAGAGAGAGAGAGACAGAGTGAGAGAGGGAGAAAGGAGAGAGGGAGACAGACACACAGAGAGAAAGAAAGACAGAAAGAGACAGAGAGAGGGGAAAGAAAGAACAAAGAGAGAGAGAGACGGACAGAGAGAGTGGGAGACAGAGAGAGACAGAGAGAGAGAGACAGAGAGAGATCAGGAAGCTGCTGCACGCCCTATGTTCCCATCTTCTATGGTAACAAAGAATACATATACAGTGGCTTGCAAAAATTTTCATACCCCTTGAACTTTTCCACATTTTGTCACGTTACAACCACAAACGTAAATGTATTTTATTGGGATTTTATGTGATAGACCAACACAAAGTGGTGCATAATTGTGAAGTGGAAGGAAAATGATACATGGTTTTCAAATTTTTTTACAAATAAAAACTGAAAAGTATTGCGTGCAAAAGTATTCAGCCCCCCTGAGTCAATACTTTGTAGAACCACCTTTCGCTGCAATTACAGCTGCAAGTCTTTTGGGGTATGTCTCTACCAGCTTTGCACATCTAGAGACTGAAATTTGTGCCCATTCTTCTTTGCAAAATAGTTCAAGCTCAGTCAGATTGGATGGAGAGCGTCTGTGAACAGCAATTTTCAAGTCTTGCCAGAGATTCTCAATTGGATTTAGATCTGGACTTTGTTTGGCCATTCTAACACATGAATATGCTTTGATCTAAACCATTCCATTGTAGTTCTGGCTGTATGTTTAGGGTCGTTGTCCTGCTGGAAGGTGAACCTCCGTCCCAGTCTCAAGTATTTTGCAGACTCTAACAGGTTTTCTTCCAAGATTGCCCTTTATTTGGCTCCATCCATCTTCCCATCAACTCTGACCAGCTTCCCTGTCCCTGCTGAAGAAAAGCATCCCCACAGCATGATGCTGCCACCACCATGTTTCACAGTGGGGATGGTGTGTTCAGGGTGATGTGCAGTGTTAGGTTTCCGCCACACATAGCGTTTTGCATTTAGGCCAAAAAACTTCAATTTTGGTCTCATCTGACCAGAGCACATTCCTCCACATGTTTGCTGTGTCCCCCACATGGCTTGTGGCAAACTGCAAACGGGACTTCTTATGGCTTTTTTTTCAACAATGGCTTTCTTCTTGCCACTCTTCCATAAAGGCCCGATTTGTGGAGTGCACGACTAATACTTGTCCTGTGGACAGATTCTCCCACCTGAGCTGTGGATCTCTGCAGCTCCTCCAGAGTTACCATGGGCCTCTTGGCTGCTTCTCTGATCAATGCTCTCCTTGCCCGGCCTGTCAGTTTAGGTGGACGGCCATGTCTTGGTAGGTTTGCAGTTGTGCCATACTCTTTCCATTTTCGGATGATGGATTGAACAGTGCTCCGTGAGATGTTCAAAGCTTGGGATATTTGTTTATAACCTAACCCTGCTTTAAACTTCTCCACAACTTTATCCCTG
>JAXLNO010005219.1:87720-167720 GCA_038087875.1 Malacoraja senta | reverse complement strand
AACCCTGAGTTCCTAAAGTTTATAGAAGACACTGATATAATGATATTAACGGAAACATGGTACCGAAAGGATACGTTCATTCACTGCCCTTCAGGGTACCATGAAGTCATGGTGCCCTCAGTAAAAACTAGTGATATACATAAGGGCACCAACGTCTTGTACAACTGCAACGTGACCTCCCAACTTCTAGACGCAATACAGAGAGAGAGAGAGAGTGAGACAGAGAGAGAGACAGAGACAGAGACAGAGAGAGAGAGAGAGAAAGAGAGACAGACAGAGAGAGACACAACCATATAACCATTACCGCACGGAAACACGCCATCTCGGCCCTTCAAGTCCGTGCTGAACATTTTTTTTTTTTTTTTTTTTAATTTTTTTTTTTTTTACTTCCTCCTAGTCCCAACTACCTGTACTCAGACCATAACCCTCCATTCCTTTCCCGTCCATATACCCATCCAGTTTATTTTTAAAGGATAAAATCGAACCTGCCACCACCACTTCCACTGGAAGCTCATTCCACACAGCTACCACTCTCTGAGTAAAGAAGTTCCCACTAATGTTACCCCTAAACTTCTGTCCCTTAATTCTCAAGTCATGTCCCCTTGTTTGAATCTTCCCTACTCTCAATGGAAGAAGCTTATCCACGTCAACTCTGTCTAACCCGCTCATAATTTTTAAGACCTCTATCAAGTCCCCTCTTAACCTTCTGCACTCCAAAGAATAAAGACCAAACTTGTTCAACCTTTCTCTGTAACTTAGTTGCTGAAACCCAGGCAACATTCTAGTAAATCTCCTCTATACTCTCTCTATTTTGTTGACATCCTTCCTATAATTAGGCGACCAAAATTGTACTCCATACTCCAGAATTGGCCTCACCAATGCCTTGTACAATTTTAACATTACATCCCAACTTCTATATTCAATGCTCTGATTTATAAAGGCCAGCACACCAAAAGCTTTCTTTACCACCCTATCTACATGAGATTCAACCTTCAGGGAACTATGTACAGTTATTCCTAGATCCCTCTGTTCAACTGCATTCCTCAATTCTCTACCATTTACCATGTACGTCCTATTTTGATTTGTCCTGCCGAGATGTAGTACCTCACATTTATCAGCATTAAACTCCATCTGCCATCTTTCAGCCCACTCTTCCAAATTGCCTAAATCTCTCTGTAGACTTTGAAAATGTACTTCATTATCCACCACACCACCTATCTTAGTATCATCTGCATACTTACTAATCCAATTTTCCTCACCATCATCCAGATCATTGATGTACATGACAAACAACAGTGGACCCAACACAGACCCCTGAGGCACCACACTAGTCACCGGCCTCCAACCTGACAAACAGCCATCCACCATTACTCTCTGGCATCTCCCATTCAGCCACTGTTGAATCCATCTTGCTACTCCAAAGGGAGAGACACAAAGAAAGAGACAGAGAGAGAGAGAAAGAGAGAGAGAGAAAGACAGAGAGAGACAGAGAGACATAGAGACAGAGAGAGACAGAGAAAGAGAGAGAAATAAAGTGAGACAGACAGAGAGAAACAGAGAGAGAGAGAGAGACAGAGATAGAGAGACAGAGAGAGATACAGAGAGAGAGACAGAGAGAGACACAGAGAGGTTGAGAGAGAGAGAGAGAGAGACAGAGAAAGAAAATGAGACAGAGAGAGAGAGAGAGAGACAGACGGAGACAGAGAGAGAAAGAGAGAGACAGACAGAGAGAGTGAGAGGGGCAAGAGAGAGAGACAGAGAGAAAAAGAGAGACAGAGCGAGAGAGAGATGGAGAGAGAGAGAAAGACAGATAGAGAGAGAGAGACAGAGAGACAGACAGAGAGAGAGAGAGTGCGACAGAGACAGAGAGAGAGACAGAGAGTGAGAGAGAGAGCCAGAGAGAGAGAGAGAGAGAGAGAGAGAGAGACAGAGAGAGAGAGAGAGAAAGCAATCAATAAAGGGCTATAGGTCTATTGCTAGTTTATGTACAGGGACATATCTATCCCTGCACTGTATACTTGTATTTATATTTATGCATTTTATATATGTATGTTATGTTTTATATTTTGGCAATATAACAATGTATTTTATCATGCCAATAACGTTTTTTTTAATTGAAAATTCAAAATTAAAATTGAAATTCAGAGAGAGAGGCAGTAAGAGAGGCAGAGAGAGAGAGGGAGAGAGAAAGAGAGAGGGAGAGGCAGAGACCGAGACAGAGAGAGGCAGAGACAGTGAGACAGTGAGGGAGAGAAACAGAGGTACAGAGAGAGAGACAGAGGGAGAGAGACAGACAGAGTGAGAGTGGGAGAAAGAGACAGAGAGAAAGGAGAGAGGGAGAGAGCGAGAGAGACAGAGTGAGAGACGGAGAGAGACGGAGAGAGACGGAGAGAGTCAGAATGAGACAGAGAGAGAGAGACAGGGACAGAGTGAGACAGTGAGAGAGAGAGAGAGGCAGAGGTATAGAGGTCTTATAGAAACTTACAACATTTTTAAGGGGTTGGACAGGCTAAATGCAGGAAGATTGTTCCCGATGTTGGGGAAGTCCAGGACAAGGGGTCACAATTTAAGGATAAAGATGAGAAAAACATTTTTCACACAGAGAGTGGTGAATCTCTGGAACTCTCTGCCACAGAAGGTAGTTGAGGCCAGTTTATTGGCTATATTTAAGAGGGAGTTAGATGTGGCCCTTGTGGCTAAAGGGATCAGGGGGTATGGAGAGAAGGCAGGTACAGGATACTGAGTTGGATGATCAGCCATGATCATATTGAATGGCGGTGCTGGCTCGAAGGGCCGAATGGCCTACTCCTGCACCTATTGGCTATCTTTCTATAGAGAGAGAGAGACAGACAGGGAGAGAGAGAGAGAGAGAGAGAGAGAGAGAGAGAGAGAGAGAGAGAGAGAGAGAGAGAGAGAGAGAGAGAGAGACAGAGTGAGAGAGGGAGAAAGGAGAGAGGGAGACAGACACAGAGAGAGACAGAGGCAGAAAGAGACAGAGAGAGGGGAAAGAAAGGACAAAGAGAGAGAGAGTGGGAGATAGAGAGAGAGGCAGAGAGAGAGACAGAGAGAGAGAGACAGAGAGAGATCAGGAAGCTTCTGCACGCCCTATGTTCCCATCTTCTATGGTAACAAAGAATACATATATATATAAACAGTCCTTTCCGAGTGACTGATAAAAACAGCATATGATTGCACTGAATTAGTACTGTTGATATTGCTATTAATACTGTTGATATTGCTATTATTAATATAGTTATTATTACTAGGTGACAGTACGAGTCTGCCTTACCATGGCATACAAAACTTTACCTAACATACCCCAATTATAGAAAAAACTAGTGTTTTCGCACCTGTCCCACAAAATAGATTTTTTTTTATTTTTTAAGGTATATAAATACAAAATAAATGAGTTAATTTCATATAGGCTGCTGGAATATCCAGGGTCTCTACTCTTGAACCTTCGGGATGAAGGCTGGGAACCCTGAGTTCCTAAAGTCTATAGAAGACACTGATATAATGATATTAACGGAAACATGGTACCGAAAGGATACGTTCATTCACTGCCCTTCAGGGTACCATGAAGTCATGGTGCCCTCAATAAAAACTACTGATATACATAAGGGCAGAACCTCCGTGGGGATCTTGGTGTAGTACAAAGAAGAACTAGACAGTCACATTACATCAATAAAACAGGGGAAATCACAAATATGGTTGAAACTAGATAAAACAATTGGAATAACTGGAAAAGATATATATCTATGTGCCGCCTACATACCCCCAATAGAATGGCCATATTTTGAAGAGGATATATTAGAAACTCTCCACATGGAAATCAATCATTTCCAGGCCCAGGGAAATGTGCTACTATGTGGAGACCTGAATACAAGGACCGGATGTGAACCAGATTCCAT
Source organism: Malacoraja senta (assembly GCA_038087875.1). NCBI lineage: Eukaryota > Metazoa > Chordata > Chondrichthyes > Rajiformes > Rajidae > Malacoraja > Malacoraja senta. The sequence goes on along the minus strand of JAXLNO010005219.1, from coordinate 163,809 downwards.
AGACCCACAGGGCTACAACCATGTGTTCGGCCAAACCCCCTTGTATGTCACACCAACTATCATTAACCAGAACAACCTTGACTGAAATAAATAAAAGTGGTAGAGAGGTAGTGCATCTCTGCCATGCCTTGGGACTGTACATAGTTAATGGTAGGCTCAGAGGGGACTCGCTGGGAACGTTTACATATTCCTCAGCTCTTGGGTCTAGCGTGGTAGACTACACAATTACTGGCATAGACCCCTGCACTATCAGTGCATTCACTGTTAGGCAGCAGTCCCCTCTTTCAGACCATAGTTAAATCAACGTGTACCTAAAATTTCCTGTTCAAACTAAAGACGTAAAAAAGGAACCCAGTAAGCTGTATAAACTAAATCCTACTTACAGATGGGCCTTAGATAGTGGAGATAAATTCATCATGGCCCTGAATTCACCTGATCTCACAAATAAAATACTGAAATTCAAGACGAACCCATATGAGTACTAGAGATGGTGTAAACATGGCTATAAATGACATTAATATGATCTTTCGCAAGGCAGCTATCAAAGCTGATCTTGTGAAACAGAAGAGAAAAATTATCAAAAAAAACAACCATGAAAAATGTTTCGACCACGAGTGTAAACGTGTCAGAAAAGATCTGAGGAAAATATTGAACCAAAAACACCATCAATCAAACAATCCAGACTTACGTATTAGATATAATGAAACTCTTAAAAGGTATAAACACACGATTAGGAACAAAAGACAAAATTACACACATAAAATACTTGAAGAAATTGAAAATTCCATCAATCAAAACCAATTTGGGGTTATGTGGAATAACCTGAGCACAACAAAACTACAAACATTACCAATTCAAGACGGTGATATCTGGAGAACACATTTCAAAAATCTATATAAAGACATCCCAATAAATAAAATAAACATAAATTATTCTCATATCAAAGAAAAACTCCAAACATTAGAAACAGTAATTAAAGATTATCAAAACCCTCTTGATTTCCCAATTACTTTGGAAGAATTGACCATAAAAATATAATCTCTTCACTCAAAGAAAATCTGTGGTCCAGACAGCATTAAAAATGAAATGCTCAAGTACAGCACTCCGGAGATGCAGGACATAGTGCTTAGGTTATTCAACATCATACTACGTTCAGGTTATTTCCCTGATATTTGGTGTCAAGGGCTTATTTCACCCATTTATAAAAGTGGAAACAAATTACACCCAAATAATTATCATGGCATCTGTGTCAGTTGCTGCATAGGGAAGTTATTCTGCAGTATCATAAATAACAGAATGCAGGATTTCCTTAACAAATACAACATTCTCAGTAAAAAACAAATTGGCTTCCTCCCAAAACACCGTACCACTGACCACATTTATACCCTCCACACTCTCATTGAAAAACATGTTCACCAAGCAAAAAAAGGGGAAATATTTGCCTGTTTTATTGACTTTGAGAAAGCATTTGACTCTCTTTGGCATGAAGGGCTCTATTACAAACTCCTCTGTAGCGGTATAGGAGGAAAGGTATATGACCTTATCAAATCAATGTATCTGAATAATAAATGTGGCCTTAAAATTGGGGACAAATGCACTGATCTCTTCGCCCAGAGAAGAGGCATCCAGCAAGGCTGCAATCTGAGCCCGACACTGTTTAATGTATATCTCAACGATTTGGCAGTAAAGTTGGACCAGAGCACAGCGCCGGGCCTCTGTCTTCTGGACGGAGAGGTAAAATCCCTATTTTATGCAAGTGACTTGGTTCTGCTGTCCCCCACAATACAGGGACTGCAGCAACAGTTGGACCTACTGGATGAGTACTGCCAAAATTGGGCGCTGGCAGTAAATCTAAAGAAAACCAACATCATGATTTTTCAGAAAAGACCCAGATGTCAGGAAGATAAATCCAAATTTACTCTCAATGGTAGTATTATCGAACACACTATGAGCTGTACCTACTTTGGTCTAACTGTTTCAGCATCAGGGAGCTTCAATATGGCAGTGAATGCACTAAAGAGAAAGCTCAAAGAGCTCTGTATGCAATAAAAAGAAGATTCTACAACATCCAAATTCCAGTTAAAATCTGGCTTAAAATATTTGACAGTGTAATCCAGCCTATTGCGCTTTATGGTAGTGAAGTATGGGGTATATTCTTTTGTTTTTTGTACAAAAATCCAAAAATTCTGGTTTGAAATATTTGATATTTTTTCAAAATTAATCAAAATAAAACTGGTACCAAAACCAGAATGGATTATTTTTGGAATATCGGAAGGTATTCCTGAATTAAACGTGTATCAGAAGAATTTACTCAATTATGGGCTAATAATGGGAAAAAAGCTTATACTTAAATTCTGGAAAAATGCGCCCACACCAACAATAAAAATGTGGACATCAAATATGTTGGAAACATTACATCTGGAAGAGATGAGATTCCTCCTAGTAGGCAAAGTAGATCAATTTCAAAAGACGTGGTCTACGTTTTTGGACCTATTACAAGCATGAGGTGCAATAGTAATTTAGAAAAACAAATAAATAAATAAAAGGTATCTGGACCTGGTAATGGGAGGTAAAATAAAAATAGACTTGGTTGGTAGTTCCTTCTCTATGAAGTATGGTATAAGAGTTATAATAGAGCGATTGTTCCTTCTTTCTTTCTCTTTTTTTTCTAGGGTCTATTTTCTAACTTTACTTCCTTCTCTAACCTCTTTTCTAAGGGGCTTTCTTTTCCCAACACTCTTTTGCACTTCACAACCTTTGCGCACTTTCTTCACTTTTCTTTCTTAAAGTTTAAAAAAGTGAAGCGGTACAAAAAATGTATTAATATATACGTGTTGTACATTACTGTAATCTACCGTACTTCTAAAAAATAAAAAAAAAAAAAAAAAAAAAAAAAAAATTAAAAAAAAAAAAAAAAAAAGTTTAAAATAAGAAGTGGTATAAGAACTGTATAAACTTATGTTATTGCAGATTACTGTAATGTAAAATACTTCTAATTTAAAAAAAATTAAAAAATTAAAATAAAAATAAAATACAAAACTTCTGGACGGAAATATTCAATATTATTTCAAAAACACTTAAAACTCAATTGGAGCCATATCCAAAACTAATAATATTAGGAATGTCAGAGGGCTGCCCTAATCTAAGGATATTTCAAAGACGCTTCCTTGACTACGGTTTAATAACTGCGAAAAAACTTATACTTAAATTCTGGAAAAAGATAACAAGTCCCCACAGTGAAGATGTGGATCACAGAAATGACCGAGACACTACATCTAGAAAAAATAAGTTTTGTCTTGACTGACCAACCAGATCAATTTTCAAAAAAATGGTCTCCTTTTAATGAATTTCTTCAACAACATAAACACAAACTCAAAACCGATGGTAGGGCTGGGTTAGCGGGGGTACGGAAGGGTAGTTGGATATATCTCCGCTTCTTTTACACCTTGCTAGTTCTGGGATTTTTTTTGGGGGGGGGGGAGGTTTCTTTACTTTTTTTCTTTTTCTTTTCTTCTTTTTTTCCCCTTTTTTCCTTTTTTTTTTTTTTTTATCCAGTTATTAGATTATAAAATGTTAAAACTGAAGCTGTTCGAAAATTGTATAAATGTTATGTCGATCATTTTTTATTGTACAATTGCTTCTAACAAAAATTAAAATTTAATAAAAAAAAAAAAAAAAAAAAAAAAAAAAAAAAAAAAAAAAAAAAAAATCTGGCTTAAAATATTTGACAGTGTAATCCAGCCTATTGCGCTTTATGGTAGTGAAGTATGGGGTCCGCTCAGTCACCATAGTTATAGTAAATGGGAAAAACATACAACGGAGGCCCTGCATGCAGAATTTTGTCGGAACATCCTCCATATCCAAAGGAAAACACCAACAAACGCATTTAGGGCTGAATTAGGCAGATACCCACTGATAATAAATATCCACAAAAGAGCACTAAATTTTTGGAATCACCTTAAATCTAGCCCCCCAGATACCCTCCAGTTTAAAGCCCTTAAAACACAAGAGAGGAGCCCAGAAAAGAGTTTGCTGTGTCAGTTGGTACTGAGACCAACTACCCCTATTCAGTTAAAACCTATCCTGTTAAACCCTGACCAGCCTCAGATCAACACTGATTCCCAATCACCAGTTAGAGTGAACCAAATTATCAAACAATGTAAAGAAACGTATATGGAACATTGGGATAAAGAAACCAAAAGCCAAAGCAGATTAAAATGTTACCGTGCCCTAAAAAGAGATTATAAATTGGCAGACTATCTCTCAATTCTTACAGACATAAAGCAGTCAGACCCTCACCAAATACAGGTTAAGTGACCACTATTTGGCAGTTGAAAAGGGAAGACAGAAGAGATTCTGGCAACCAAGAGAAAACAGAATATGCGGCCACTGTTTGACAGATGAGGTTGAAGCAGAGGTGCACTTCCTCCTAAAATGCAAAAAAATTGACAAAACAAGGAAAACTTACTTTCACAAACTCAGTCTGGCAACCACTGATTTTGAAGAACTGGATGATACATCAAAACTAAGAATAATCCTTGGTGCGCAATACGTAACAGCATGCCATAACCTGAGAGACGGTGAATGACCAATATGCACATATGCACGCACACACTAATTGACATTGACTGACACTAAGAAATTAATGTTGAATTGCTAAACTTGCTATTCTGTTGTACTGCCTACAGCTGCAAGAACGCATAGCAATCAATAAAGGGCTATAGGCCTATTGCGAGTTTATGTACAGGGACATATCTATCCATGCACTGTATACTTGTATTTATACTTATGCATTTTAAATATGTATGTCATGTTTTATAATTTGGCAATATAACGATGTAGTTTATCATGCCAATAAAGTTTTTAAATTGAATTGAAAATTGAAAATTGAATTGAAAGAGAGTGAGACAGAGATAGAGAGAGAGCGTGGGGAGGGGTGGAGAGAGAGAGAGAGTCAGAGATAGAGAGATAGTCAAAGACACAGGGAGAAAAAGAGAGAGAGAGAGAGATGGAGAGAGAGAGAGAGTGGAGTGAAGGGTGGAGAGGGGTGAGAGGCTGGAGGTGGAAAGGGGTGAAGTGAGTAGCGGGGGGATAACATGGAGCAAAGTGAGGGGGGAGGAATTAAGCGGGAGTGGGTTTGGTGCCGAGGGAGATGAATGGGGGGGCAGGGAACTGGGGGGGAGAGAGAGGGGTCAAGTGAGCCAAGGAAGTGGGTAGGGAGCCAGGTGGGTGTGTTCACATTGTTTGGGGCTGGGGAGGAGGGGGGAGGGAGCAAAGGGAGGTAAGGAGCATGAGGTGGCGGTAGGGGTAAGGGGCAGGGAGCCACAGGGAGGAGGTCACATTGTTTGGGGGTGGGGAGGGTGTTGCAGTTTAGGAAGTCAAACCGGAGCAGGGTTTTCACTGTGAATGGCAGGGCCATGGGGGAATGTGTGGAGCCGAGGGATCTAGGAGTGCAGGAACGAGTTGGGCCGAAGGGCCTCTTTCCAACGTTGTATCACTCTGAATCTATGACAAAGTGCTGCAGTAACTCAGCAGGTCAGGCAGCATCTGTGGAGAAGATAGACACAAAGTGTTGGAGTAACTCAGCGGGTCAGGCAGCATCTGTGGAGAGATTGAATGGGTAACATTTTGGGTCAAGACCCTTTTTTGGTTTAGTTTAGTTTAGAGATGCAGCGTGGAAACAGGTGTTTTGGCCCGCGGAGTCCGCACCGACCAGTGATCCCCCGTACACTGGCACTATCCTACACACATTAGGGACATTGTAACAATTTTGCGGAGTCCAATTAATCTACAACCCTGAACATCTTTGAAATGTTGGAGGAAACCGGAGCACCTGGAGTAAAAACCCACGCAAGTCAAGGGGAGAACGGACAAACTCCACACAGACAGCACCCATAGTCAGGATCGTACCCGGGTCTCTGGTGGTGAGGCAGCAACTGCCGCACAGAAAATATATAATGGTTTCCTCCGCCATAAACGCACCCAATATGTGCTAGTAATGTCCTGTTTGCCAGCTTGTTGACCCTCTGTGTTCCCCTCCTGCAGGGTTTAGGAGCCGTTGCTGTGGATGGAGAGACGGGGACGTGAGCGGCCATTGAGGGTGGCCAGGGTGCCGGTGAACCCCCCCCCCATCTGCTCGGTGTGCGGCTGAGCTTCGAGGGGCTGAGCTTCGATGGAGGACCACATGACGGGGCACAACAAGGAGAAGCGTTATGAGTGCGATGTATGTGGCAAGGCCTGGCAGCAGCCGTGCCTGCTGGAGACCCACCGGCGGGTGCACACGGGAGAACGCCCCTTCGACTGCTCGGAGTGCGGCAAGAGTTTCACCTGCTCTAGCAGCCTGCTGCAGCACAACTGCGGGCACTCCAGCGAGAGGCCCTTCACCTGCTCCGACAGCGGCAAGAGCTTCAAGATGGTGAAACACCTGAAGGTGCACCAGCGGGTGCACACGGGCGAGAAGCCCTATGGCTGTTCCACCTGCGGCAAGAGATTTGCCCGGTTGGCGGGGTTGCGGGATCACCAGCGGGTGCACAGCAGTGAGCGGCCCTTCACCTGCTCCGACTGCAGCAAAGGCTTCAAGTCGTCCAACCACCTGAAGGTGCACAGGCGCCTGCACACCGGGAGACGGCCCTACACCTGCGCCCAGTGCGGCAAGGGCTTCACCCACTCCAGCAGCCTGCTGGTGCACCAGCGCACCCACACCGGCGAGCGTCCCTACACCTGCGCCGAGTGCGGCAAGGGCTTCACCCAGTCCATTCATCTGCTGACCCACCAGCGGGTGCACACCGGCGAGCACCCCTTCACTTGCACCCAGTGCAGCAAGGGCTTCATCTGCTCCAGCAAGCTGCTGTCCCACCAGCGCACACACACCGGCGAGCACCTCTACACCTGCAGCTACTGCGGCAAGGGCTTCATCTGCTCCAGCACCCTGCTGGTGCACCAGCGCACGCACACCGGCGAGCGCCCCTTCACCTGTGCCCAGTGCGGCAAGAGCTTCACCCATTCCAGCACCCTTCTGTCCCACCAGCGCACCCACACTGGGAAGCGCCCCTTCACCTGTGCCCAGTGCGGCAAGAGCTTCACCCAGTCCAGCAACCTCCTGAAGCACCAGCGCACCCACACTGGCGAGCGCCCCTACACCTGTGCCCAGTGCGGCAAGGGCTTCACCCAGTCCAGCAACCTGCTGGAGCACCAGCGCACCCACACTGGCGAGCGGCCCTTCACCTGTGCCCAGTGCGGCAAGGGCTTCACCCAGTCCAGTCACCTGCTGGTGCACCAGCACACCCACACCGGCGCCCACCCCTACACCTGCGCCCATGCGGCAAGGGCTTCACCCAGTCCAGCACCCTGCTGTTGCACCAGCGCACCCACTCCGGCGAGCGTCCCTACACCTGTACCCAGTGTGGCAAGGGCTTCGCCCGCTCCAGTCACCTGCTGTCCCACCAGCGGGTGCACGCCGGCGACCGACCCGACCCAGCCCGGTGTGTGGAGAACGCTTTGCCATGACGTTCCACGCCCTGTGTCACCAGCGCGTGCACACCAGTGGCCGGCCCTACGACTGCCCGTACTGCGGTGTGGAGTTTGACAGCTCACGGGGGTTGCGGCAGCACCGGCGGGCCCACGCCGGTGAGCAGCTGCTCCCACTGTGACGAGAGAGCATGGGGGCTGCGGGAGCACCAACGGTTACACACCGGAGAGAGACCCTTTGTGTGCGCTGAGTGTGGCAAGGGTTGCACCCACATGTCCAGCCTGTGGCAGCACCGACGTACTCACAGCGGTGAGCGTCCCTTCCCCTGCCCGTCCTGTGGCAAGGCCTTTGCCAGCTCCTCCAGCAGTCTGGCACACCGCCACGTGGATAGGCGCTGTTTAAGTAGACACACAATTCTGGAAAGAATGGGTAACGTTTTGGGTCGTTTCTTCAGTCACCCATTCCATCCTCCCACAGATGCTGCCTGTCCCGCTGAGTTACTCCAGTACTTTGTGTACTATTTTGTAAACCAGTATCTGCAGTTCCTTGTTTTTAAACCATTCTGGTTAACCATCTCTGCACCGTCCCCAAAACCTCCACATCAGTCCTGTAATGGAGTGACCAGAACTGTATGCGATACTCCAATTGTGTGAAACAAGAAAAAAAAAATCACACAGGGAGTGCTGAATCTCTGGAACTCTCTGCCACAGAAGGTAGTTGAGGCCAGTTCATACGCTATATTAAAGAGGGAGTTAGATGTGGCCCTTGTGGCTAAAGGGATCAGAGGGTATGGAGAGAAGGCAGGTACAGGATACTGAGTTGTATGATCAGCCATGATCATATTGAATGGCGGTGCAGGGTCGAAGGGCCGAATGGCCTACTCTTGCACCTATGTTCTATGTTTCTATGTTTCTGATTGCTACCTGACCAATGTCGCTTAAAGCTGCACATATTCATTCCTCTCTCTCCTCTCTCCCCTCTCCCCCCACTCGTACACAAATTCTCTCCACTCCACCCTCTCGTGCCCTCTTCCCCGCTCTCACACTCCGCCTCTCTCTCCCTGTCTCTCTCACACACTCGCTCTCTCGCTTCCTGTCTCTGTCCCACACACCTCTCTCTCTGTCTCACTCTCACACACGCCCTCCCTCTCTTGCTCTCTCTCACACATACTCTCTCTCTCTCACACACTACTTCTCTCCTGCTCTCTCACACACACACTCCCGCTCTCTCACATACACACAAACACTGCCTCCCTCTCACACACACACAAACACTGCCTCCCTCTCTCACACACACACTCCCGCTCTCTCACACACACACTCCCGCTCTCACACACACACACTCCCACTCTCACACACACACTCCCTCTCTCACACACACACACACACACTCCCGCTCTCACACACACACACTCCCGCTCTCTCACACACACACACACACACTCCCGCTCTCACACACACACACTGCCGCTCTCTCACACACACACACACACACTCCCGCTCTCACACACACACACACTCCCGCTCTCTCACACACACACTCCCTCTCTCTCACACACACACACTCCCGCTCTCACACACACACACTCCCGCTCTCTCACACACACACACTCCCGCTCTCTCACACACACACAAACACTCCCTTTCTCACACACACACCACTCCCTATATCTCTCTCTCTATCTCACCCACACACAGTCCCTCTCTCACACACACACAACACCCCCGCTCTCTCTCTCTCTCTCTCTCTCTCTCTCACACACACTCACACAATCCCTCTCTCACACACAACACTCCCCCTCTTTCTCTCATTCTCTCTCTCACTCACACACCCACAGTCCCTCCCTCTCTCTCTCACAAACTCCCTCTCTCTCTCTCTCTCACACACACACTCTCTCACACACACACTCTCTCACACACACACACACTCTCACACACACACACACTCTCACACACACACTCTCTCACACACACACTCTCTCACACACATATTGTCACGCACACATGCCGAACACCTCCGCTCGGTTCGCAATAACCAACCTGATCTCCCGGTGGCTCAGCACTTCAACTCCCCCTCCCATTCCGAATCCAACCTTTCTGTCCTGGGCCTCCTCCATGACCAGAGTGAGGACCACCGTAAATTGGAGAAGCAGCACCTCATATTTCGGTTGGGCAGTTTGCACCCCTGCGGTATGAACATTGACTTCTCTAATTTCAGGTAGTCCCTACTTTCTCCTCCCCTTCTCAGCTCTTCCTCAGCCCACTGGCTCCACCTCTTCCTTTCTTCTTCCTGCCTCTCCCCATCCCCCTCACATCAGTCTGAAGAAGGGTTTCGACCCGAAACGTTGCCTATTTCCTTCGCTCCATAGATGCTGCCTCACCCGCTAAGTTACTCCATCATTTTTGTCTCACTTCGATTTTGCAGCATCTGCAGTTCCTTCTAAGGCATTTTAAAGTGTTTTTTTAAGAAAGTTTTGACACATTTGTGCCTTACGTAACATATAAAGCAAGTTTATCCTGACCTCACTCTGAAAGAATTTAATTTAGTCCGTAAATTAAAAATGGATATTAGCTGAAAAACAGAAAGCAGTCAAATTTAAAAGAGAATTTTCCCAGCAGAATACATTCTGGGAAAATCTTAGAAGTTTGGTTTATACTAATCATTGAAACAATGTATTAACAATGTATTAACATAGAGATGTATTGACTGGGCACAGCACCATATTAGATATCTGTCTGAATTGCCTGTCCCAGCTAAGGACAAGGTAGTCGCTTTCATCCAAGTCTTAGAAGCTTGTTTTAGTTCACAGACGGATGCCCATTCTGGAACCAAGATGGAAGTCATTTGAAAACAAAATGTAGTTAGTTGTCCTTCCGGAATGGGCAGCTGTACTGAAGCTGTGCCAAGATTTGAGAATAAGGCTGACATTGCAAATATATGGGTCCAGTCTCCCTTGTTTCCCTTAGGCTACGGATCCTTCACTCAGATTTAGGAGGTGTGTTTTATTGATAAGAAAATGTATAATTACTCTAACTTTCCTTTGTTCTTTGAGTGGAGCCCCAGAAGCGCTGAGCAACGTGTGTGCTCTTTGTAGATCTCGCCACTCCCGTCTGGCAAATTGATTAAAAGATTGCTTTGGTTTACCTTTAACAATTTTGTTGCTGTCTGCTTTCTTTAAGAGACGAACTTTGACAACTGTGCTCTTTGGACTTCTTCAGAATTCATGTTGCACTATCAATAATTAAAGGAAATGCCAACCATCTCCAGAAATGATAAGAAATTACTCTCGCCTCCATACATATCTGTAGCCGTAGGGCAGTCGCACACCTCCCCACTACTTCAAAGATAGTTCCTGCACTTGGCAATATCGTTTGGCCGCTGTTGTGTTTTATTTGTTTCATGGATTTGATTAGATTAGGAAATGTTTCCTTTCCTACAAGGGTCTTTCCTCTGAGGAGTTTCTATAGCAACATGCCCACTCTTGCCTTTACGAAGAGACTGACGATTTGTACTGCAAGGAATGATGGACAAATAATGGATTAGCTGTACAAAAGAAAGTCTTGACGCATTTGTGCCTTAAGGGCCTGTCCCACTTACGTGTCCTTGGCACGCAAATTGCGCGACCTCGTGGTCGCGTTGAGCTGCGACAGTCCCGCGAAAGTCGGGTGCGATTACATGCGTACGCATAGCCGTTTGGAGCCCGTGATGTCATTTGAAGATGGAAACAAAGCTGGAGTAACGCAGCGGGACCGGCAGCATCTCTGGAGAGAAGCAATGGGTGTCGTTTCGTGTCGAGACTCTTCTTCAGTCTGAAAAGAAGGGTCTTTACCCGAAACGTCACCCATTGCTTCTCTCCAGAGATGCTGCCGGTCCCGCTGAGTTACTTCTGCATTTTGTGTCTATCTTCAATTTTCTTGGCCCCACTCTGGGAGTAGACGTGGGGGCGGATCCGGTCCGCAACGGCCGTGAGCCACAGGCCGAGTTCGGCGATCGTTTGCCTGCTTCTGCTGCTGTTGGAGGTGAGACGTTGCGTCGCGCCAGGGTCTTGGGCCTATCCCACTTTGGCCGTCAGTTGTGCGACAGGCCGTTGGCACGCGAAGATATCGTTCCCTGCAGGATTTTCGGAGCCCCGCGCGATGTCGCGACCGGCCCCGCACAACTCCATACCGCTCCGCGCTTCTAAGTGGGACCGGCCCGCGCGGCCATACAGTGCGCGTACGCCTCACGCGACCACGAGGTCGCGTAATTTGCGAGCCAAGGACGCGTAAGTGGGACAAGCCCTTGAGTCGTTTGTCTATCGTCCGACAATTCGCGGTGAGTGGATGGATCCTGACACTCGGCCAGTCACACGGTGAGCAGCGCATGTCTCAAATTAACCGGATTCACGGGGAATAGACTAGCGGAAGCCTGCGAGCCCTCTAGTAGACCGGTAGTGGAATAACAGGGCTGTTGAACACAACCAGTTCCTTCCCTCCACAAGCCGTGGTTCGATTGTCCAAGCCTGTTTTGGAGCTCGCAAATTTAGGCAAAGTTATATGCCGCGATTCGTAAGTGAATCGTAGAATCATTTAATCTTAGGAGTGCTACAGCGAGTAAACAGACCCTTCGGCCCAACATGCAGTTGTATAGGGCTCTGGTGAGACCACATCTGGAGTATTGTGTATAGTTTTGGTCTCCTAACTTGAGGAAATACATCCTTGTGATTGAGGTAGGTTCATGAGATTGATCCCTGGGATGGCGGGACTGTCATATGAGGAAAGAATGAAAAAACTAGGCTTGTATTCACTGGAGTTTCGAAGGATGAGGGTGTTCTTATAGAAAAACATGTAAAATTGTAAAAGGACTGGACAAGCTAGATGCAGGAAAAATGTTCCCAATGTTGGGCGAGTCCAGAACCAGGGGCCACCATCTTAGAATAAAGGGGAAGCCATTTAAGACTTAGGTGAGAAAAAACGATTTCACCCAGAGAGGTGTGAATTTGTGGAATTCCCTGCCATAGAGGTCAGTGGAGGCCAAATCACTGGATGGATTTAAGAGAGAGTTAGATAGAGATCTAGGTTCTAGTGGAATGAAGGGATATGGGGAGAAGGCAGGCACGGTTTATTGATTGGGGACGATTAGCCATGATCACAATGAATGGCGGTGCTGGCTCGAAGGGCTGAATGGCCTCCTCCTGCACCTATGTTCTATGCCCACACCTGCCAACATAACCCATCTACACTAGTCCCACCTGTCTGTATTTGGTCCATATCCTTCAAACCTGTTCTATCCATGTACCTGTCCATATATTTCTTGAATGTTGAGATACACCCAACTTCAACTACCTGCTCTGGCAGGTTGTTCCATGCACTCACCACCCTGTGTGTGAAACATTTACCCCTCAGAAACCTATTAAACGTATGTCCTATGGTCCTCGATTTGCCTACTCTGGGTTTAAGGGACTCTGGGCGTCTTCCCGATCTATTCCTCTGGTGATTTTGTACACCTCTATAAGATCACCCCTCATCATCCTGCGCTCCAAGGAATAGAGTCCCAGCCTGTCCCAACCTCTACCTGTATCCGAGACTCTCTAGTCCTGGCAACATCCAACAATTGTTGGAAGTGGAAGCAGATTTTGGAATTACATTGTAAATACTCACGTTTTCTCTTGTTGGGAGTTTGTTACAAATCAGTCAGCAGTTATTCGACAATCGGCGAGACACCAAGATTCTCCGCGGTATGTATGTCTCATTTGAATGATCGGACTTTGTAAGATGTGCCGGATGCGTTCGTTCCCTGTGTGATGGGTACCTCCGTAATCTGTCCCCGTGAGCACACCCTGTGATGCTGGCATTTTGTTATTGCATTGTCTTTTATTTGTTTAGTTTAGTTTACAGATACAGATTGGACACTGGCCCACAGATTCCACGGGGATGATCAATGTACATCCGGTTACGCCAGCTACACGTTAACCACGTTCGCATTCACTCACTCACTGGCCAATCTGACTAACTTCACAATGTCTGAAAACGCGCATATTTTTGTGGTGGCAGGAAACCACAACACCCGGATGAAACCCGCGCGGTCACAGAGTTAATGTACAAACTCCCCACAGACAACACCTGAGGTCAGAATAAATGGCCGGTCCCGTGCGCTGTGAGGCAGCAGCTATATCAACGGTGTCACTGTGCCGCCCTTGTATACGTTGTGTCTGTATCACGTCAGTACACTCAACATGTGCCTAAGTGGACAAGGTATCAGATTCGGTAACTGCGCCACCTACTCGAAGTACTTTCTGCACTGCATACAGTATTTATATCTCAGATCTTCTGTATAGTGTGTGTGGGGGGAAAATACCGTTCGTCGAAACGGAGAAAAATATGCGGATAATTAGATGATTCATTGAAATGAGGACAATTTTCCACACAAGTTGTGGTGTAGAATGGAACTCGATGCCGAAGACGGTGGGAGAGGCAGCAACTTCATCACGTTTGAACAGCGGGGTGGCACGGTGGCGCAGCGGTAGAGTTGCTGCCTCACAACGGCAGAGACCCGGGTTCGACCCTGACTATGGGTGCTGTCGGTATGGAGCCCATACCTTCTCACATGCGCTGCCCGGGGTCATCCCCGGTTTCTGCGGTTTCCCCCCACACTCCAAAGACGTACAGGTTGTGCTTAGTGTGTAGGTTAGTGCTAATGTACGACGTTCGCTGGTCGGCGCGGACTCGCTGGGGCAAAGAGCCAGTTTGCATGCGGTATCTCCTAAAAACATTAAGATGCGTACTTGGAGTGTACGTCCACAGGGCTACGGACAGAGTGATGGAAGGTAAATCTTCGGCATCACTGACTAGCAGGTTCGGTAACAATGTCATAAACCACCAGGTAAAGTTACCGACACCAAACTGATTCAGTATGAATTACAATGGGCGGGAATGAGCTGCCTTGAAGGAAGTTCTGCTCAATACAATCCACAAACGGGGACGTCAAAATCTCAGCGTTTGTGCGGATTCGGACTCTGAGCCGTTTCTTTCAGTTTCCTGTTTGTTTAATTGGGATGGGGTTAATGTGAATACGTTTCAGAGCCCAAATTGTACTATGTCGACCATGGATGCAATGTTTGAGGCAGCGACTATTTTAGTTCCCTCGATGGTGGGGAAGTCAGTTCCCGTGATGGACTGGGCAGTGGTAATCACATGTTGCAGTCTCCTCCCCTCCTGGCATTCAGGTTGCCGACCCAGGTCGTGGTGCAACCAGTTAACATGCTCCATACTGTACACCTGTGGAAGTTCAAGAGAATACTCGATGTTATACCGAATATCCGCAATCTTTTCAGTAAAGGTGTTCAATTGCATCAATGTTCTGGGTCTCGGAAAGATCATCAAATACTTCCACGCACATGAATTTGCAGCTTTTGCCTCTCTCCACCATCGTCCAGTCGATCTAGACAGGTTTGTGGGACCTCATACTTCCTGCTCCGAAGTCCAGAATCAGATCCTTGGTCTTCCTGGTTTTGAGAGCATGGTTGTTGTGCTGTAACCGTGGACATACTAGATGGTGGTGTAGCCCAGAATGTCGACGCCCATTGTGAGGCAGGGTATATGCTGATTTTAGTTTCCAGTGTATTCCTGAAGTACGATTGATTGAAGTCACCGCAGATGATGGGCAAGGTATCAGGGTCTGGTGCTTCCAGACGGAGTCTGAATTGTCCAGAGCCACATTGGCGTTGACTTTGGGTGCTATGTAGACCACCGACACGATGGTAGAGGTGAATTAGCCGGTCGGTTACTTAGTGAACTGTTAATCCAGGTGGTTCCCAGAACTGTACAAATCATATTTGAGACCAAACGTGGCGTACAATGAGCAGTTCTGGTCCTCCAGCGATTGGAAGGAAGACATGAAATTCAAAATGGCGCAGGTAAGAATCATAAAACTGTTACCGGGGTGGAAGAGTTTGAGATTTAAGGATAGCATGGACAGTCTGGAACGTTTTCACCGGACAGTAGGCGATTGATGGGTGATATTACAGAGGTATATTTCATCATCAGGGGCAAGGAACCGGTAGACGGTTCCTGTCGTTTTTCCAAGCCTGGGGAGTCTAAAGCTGGAAGATGCCAGAATGGATAGATTCAGAAGATACTGAGAGGCAACTCTTTTTTCAAAGGCAGTTGTGGTGAGGTGGAAATGGCTGCAAGAGGAAGCTGAAGAGATGGCTTCGATTACAATGCATAAGAGACATTTCAAAGAGTATATGGATAGGAGTGGTCGGGAGGCTATGGAGCAATCGTGGGCAAGTTGGGCTAGATTGATTGGACATTTTGCGTGACGTGGACTGCTGGTTCCGAAATATCTTGGTTGGTGATTTGACTCTACCTCTATAAATAGCATCGTTATTGTGTGACTGTAAGATTCTCTGAGATTATGTAGATAGTTATCCTCATTGTGCTTCAAGGACTGTCCACGTTTGGGTATCATTTGGAACCCACGTACGTTCGTTGAGAAGAACATTATATTGAAAGAAAATATTTAATTTATTATTAACCGAAGCGAGCTGTTCGAAGTTCTGTTTTAGACTCCTGAACTATGATACACTGATCTATTCCTGGAGAATAATTCCGGGCTGTTGTGCAATATCGAGCTTTTGAATGATGGGGACATCCAGTGGACGGCATGTGAACTGCAAGATAGAGCGGCCTCACAAACGTCTTGTGAACTGTACTATAACGTCCCGTCATCTGCACTTATTGCCGTAACTAGTGATCGACCGTGCCGAAATCTTCATTACCATCTTAACGACCCGCGACTCCAAATTCAGAGATATATGACGTGAACTCCTCGATCTCCCTGCTCTACAGTACTCCGCAGGGTCGAACATGTCATTGAGAAAGACCTGACATGACCAACCAATATAAATTAAATCACAAATATACAAATTAAATGCCATACGCTATTCCACTGCCAACTTTCCCAGCTGATCAAAATCCCAACGTCATTCTTCATATCCGTCTTGGCAATCTACCACACTTGCCTTAATATTTATTTGTAAATTTACTAATCATACCTTGCACCATCTCAATAAATACGATGATATCAATGAAATATAGAAACATAGACACATACAAAATAGGTGCAGGAGTAGAGCATTCGGCCCTTCGACCCTGCACCGCCATTGAATATTATCATGGCTGATCATCCAAAATCAGTACCCCTTTCCTGCTTTCGTCCCAAATCCCTTGATCCCGTTAGCCTTAAGAGCCACATCTAACTCTCTCTTGAAAACATCCAGTGAATTGGCCTCCACTGCCTGCTGTGGCAGAGAACTCCACAGATTCACAACTCTCTGGATGAAAACGTATTTCTTCATCTCAGTCCTAAATGGCCTGCCCCTGATTCTTAAAATGATTGCGGTGGTGGGACAGATGCTGGAGTAATAATGAAACATTTGGATAGCAGTAAATGGATTAGTCGAAGTCAACATGGATTTATGAAAGGGAAATCACGCTTGACTAATCTTCTGGAATATTTTGAGGATGTGACAAGTAAAATGGATGAAGTGTATCTAGACTTTCAGAAAGCCTTTGATAAGGTCCCGCACGGGGGACTGGTGACTAAAATTAGAGCACATGGTATTGGGGTTAGGGTGTTGACATGGAGAGAAAATTGTTTGGCAGACAGGAAGCAAAGTGTAGGAGTGAACGGGTCCTTTTCAGAATGGCAAGCAGTGGCGAGTGGAGTGCCGCAAGGCTCGGTGTTGGGGCCGCAACTGTTTACCATATATATTAATGATTTGGACGAGGGAATTAGGAGCAACACCAGCAAGTTTGCGGATGACACAAAGCTGGGTGGCAGTGTGAACTGTGAAGAGGATGTTAGGAGGTGGCAGGCTGACCTGGGCAGGTTGAGTGAGTGGGCAGATGCGTGGCAGATGTAGTTTAATATAGATACATGTGAGGTTATCCACTTTGGCGGCAAAAACAAGGGGGCAGATTATTATCTCAATGGGGTTAGGTTAGGTTAGGGGGAGGTGCAGCGAGACCTGGGTGTCCTTGTACACCGGTCACTGAAAGTTGGCTTACAGGTAGAGCAGGCAGTGAAGAAAGCTAATGGAATATTGGCCTTCATAACAAGAGGATTTCGGTATAGGAGAAAAGAGGTTCTTCTGCAGTTGTATAGGGCTCTGGTGAGACCACATCTGGAGTATTGTGTACAGTTTTGATCTCCTAATTAGAGGAAGGACATCTTTGTGATTGAGGCAGTGCAGCGCAGGTTCACGAGATTGATCCGTGGGATGGCGGGACTGTCATATGAGGAAAGATTGAAAAGATTAGGCTTGTATTCACTGGAGTTTAGAACGATAATCTTATAGAAACATATACAATTATAAAAGGACTGGACAAGCTAGATATAGGAAATATGTTCCCAATGTTGGGCGAGTCCAGAACCAGGGGTCACCGTATTTGAATAAACGGGAGGCCATTTAAGACTGAGGTGAGTAAAAACGTTTTCACCCTGAGAGTTTTTCACCCACATAGGGCAGTGGAGGCCAAATCACTGGATGGATTTAAGAGAGAGTTAGATAGAGCTCTAGGGGCTAGTGGAATCAAGGGATATGGGGAGAAGGCAGGCACGGTTATTGATTGGGGACGATCAGCCATGATCACAATGAATGGCGGTTCTGGCTCGAAGGGCCGAATGGCCTCCTCCTGCACCTATTTTCTATGTTTCTATCTTTCTATGTTACCCCTGGTTCTCGGGTACCCCAATATCGGGAACATTTTTCTTGCATAGCCTTCACTAAGGAGGACACAAACAATCTTCCTGATATAGTAGTGGCCAGAGGATCTGGGTGACAGAGGAATGAAAGGAAATCCACATTAGGCAGGAAATTGTGTTGGATAGACTGATGGAACTGAAGGCTGATTAATCCCCAGGGGCTGATGATCTGTATCCCAGAGTACTTAAGGAAGTGGCTCTAGAAATCGTGGATGCATTGGTGATAATTTTCCAATGTTCTATTGACTCAGGAACATTTTCTGTGGATTGGAGGGTAGCTAATGTTATCCCACTTTTTAAGAAAGGCGGGAGAGAGAAAACGGGGAATTATAGACTAGTTAGCTAGACATTCGATGGTGGGGAAGATGCTGGAGTCAATTATAAAAGATGAGATATCCCCACATTTGGATAGAAGTAACAGGATCGGTCCGAGTCACCATGGATTTACAAAGCGGAAACAATGCTTGACTAATCTTCTGGAATTTTTTGAAGATGTAACTCGGAAAATGGGGAAATGAGAGCTAGTGGATTTAGAGCACCTGGACTTTCAGAAAGCATTTGATAATGTTCCACATAGATGATTAGTGGGCATAATTAGGGCACGTGGTATTGGGGGTAGAGTGCTGACATGGATAGAGAAGGGGTTGGCAGACAGGAAACAAAGAGTAGGGATTAACGAGTCCATTTCAGAATGGCAGGCAGTGACTACTGGGTTACCGCAAGGCACGGTGCTGGGACCGCAGCTATTTACAATATACATCAATGATTTGGTTGAAGGGATTCAAAGTAACATTAGCAAATTTGCAGATGACACAAAGCTGGGTGGCAGTGTGAACTGTGAGGAGGATGCTATGAGAATGCAGGGTGACTTGGAAAGGTTGGGGGAGTGGGCAGATGCATGGCAGATTAAGTTTCATGCGGATAAATGTGATGTTATCCTCTTTGGTAGCTAAAAAAGGAAGGCAGATTACTATTTAAATGGCGTCAAGTTGGGAAAAGGAGAAGTTCATCAGGATCTGGGGGTCCTTATACATCAGTCTATGAAATTAAGCATGCAGGTACAGCAGGCAGTGAAGAAAGCGAATGGAATGTTGGCCTTTATAAAAAGAGTAATCGAATATAGTAGCAAAGAGGTCCTTCTGCAGTTGTACAGAGCCATAGTGAGACCACACCTGAAGTATTGTGTGCCGTTTTGGTCCCCTAATTTGAGGAAGGATATTCTTGCTATTGAGGGAGTGCAGCGTAAGTTTACAAGGTTAATTCCCGGAATGGCGGGACTGTCATATGCTGAGAGAATGGAGCAGCTGGGCTTGTACACTCTGGAGTTTAGGAGGACGAGAGGGGATCTCATTGAAACATAAGATTGTTAAGGGCTTGGACACGCTAGAGGCAGGTAACATGTTCCCGATGTTGGGGGAGTCCAGAACAATTTTTGTAATTCATCCATGCGATCTTTAAATCTTTGCCATGGCATCTCCACCGTTAACCCTTTAATTATCATTGGTCAGTCCATCCTCGCCAATTCCCGTCTCGTACCATCAAATTCGCCTTTCGTGCAGTTCACGACCCTCGTCTCTGAATTAACCGTGTCGCTCTCCACCTTAATGCAGAATTCCACCAATTGTGATCACTGTTGCACAATGGGCTTTGCAGAACAGGATTGCTAACTAATCCTTCCTCATTACACAATGCCCAGTCTGGGATGTCCTGCCCTCTCCTTGGTACCTCTACGTATTGGCAGAGAAAACCCTCCCTTATATACTCCTGGAAATCCTCATCTTCAGCGTTATTACCAATGCGGTTAGCCCAATCTATCGGGCAGACGGCAATGGGACCACCGGTGCCGCACGAGGCAAGTCAACAGTCAGGGACCTGCAATGCGAAAATCCGTTTAATGTTTAGGTTCATGTGGAATGGTTAACGCTGTTTCTCATTCCACGAATCACGCGTGACCTGCTGTGTTCAATGTAAACCAGCATCTACTGTTCCTTGTGGCTACATTCTTTATTTCCTTGGTACGGAAAATAATCTAAATGTGGAGCAGAGACGTGCTTCATTCACGTGTTCTGGGTGTCCGGGTTGTCACATGCTTTCACTGTTATTGGGGCTCTCTCCCCTAACACAATGCCGAATGCTACCGCAGTAGCAGCTTCACCTGAAGACCTGCATGAAGCGGTTTAATATGGATTAATTAACTGGCTGAACGTTTGTTGGTTTAGTGGTACGTTTCGCGATTCTGGTGGTAAAATATAACATGTTCACTTTGGAGTCAGGAGTGGTCCCTGATGAAGATTGAGGGGTGGAGCCAGATGATTGGCAAATTGCCAATATTACCGCGGTGCACAAAAAATGAGCAAGGCAGAACAGCGGGAACCAGAGGCCGGTTCTTCTGATTTTAGAATCCATTATGAAGGATGAGGTTACGGAGTACTTAGAGGTTCCGGATAAAATAGGCCGAAGTCAGCATGTCTTTGTGAAGAACATGTCTTGCTTGACAAATTCGCTGGAATTCTTTGAAATTTCAGTAGATGTTTTAAACCCCTGTCTCACGGTGCGAGTCGACCCACGAGTGACCCCGAGTTTAAAACAAATTTAACTCGTGGTAATCACGTACAATGAACGTAGCGGGAACGTCGGAACTCGTGGACGCAACTTAGCGACTTGTGGCTCTTGAAAATTTGTAAACATGTTTAAAGATTTCCACGAGTCAAATTTACTCTTGAAGTTAAAATTTTAAACAATTAAACTCGTTGTAAGAACGTAGTGGCCCGGGAGTTTATCGTAGTGACTCTTGGGTCTACCGTGTGTTTGCCCTGGGTGCCAGAAGTGAAATGTTGACGATTAGTCAGATCTTTATGGAAAATGAATGAATGGATGGATGGATAGTGGTCTGAAATTAACTTGGATACTTTCGATGGGAGAGAGTCGCCGATGAAGCTGAGGGTACAGAGCGAAGATGGGGGCTCTAGCATTGATGGGAAGGGTTAACACCGGCAGGGAGCATACTCAGGGAATTCCCACGTATATGAAGCAGAGAGAAACGTGAGTTCTACATAGACTATGTTTGAGCCAGCGAGGAGACATTTCTTCAGATACTGATTTTACAATGTGAGGTGACATTATAAGCCATGGGATATATAGACACAAAATGCTGGAGTAACTCAACGGGGCAGACAGCATCTCTGGAGAAAAGGAATTGGTGACGGTTCGGGTCGAGACCCTTCTTCAGACTGGTTTTGTGCTGTGCTGTTGCCGTATCTCTGGAGAGAAGTAATAGGTCTCGACCCGAAACGTCACCCATTCCTTCTCTCCAGAGATGCTGCCTGTCCCGCTGAGTTACTCCAGCATTCTGTGTCCATCTTCGCTGGCGAGGGACCGTGCCTGCTCTTTGCAAGTTTTCGCTCTCGAACACAGATAGCAGCGGATTATTAAGGGAAGAAACTCGCGTTCATGCTGCACGACGTGTTTGACCACCTGCCCCCGCTACTCAAGGAGCTTGTGCTGCGCGGTAACCAGCTGTGGAGCTTCAACTGGGCAGGCTTTACCTGCTAGGCTGGTTGGAGCTGCTGGACCTCGGTAGCAACCTGTTGACCACGGTGCCTCGCATGCTGTCCAACTGCACCCAGACCCTACGCGTCTTCAACCTCACCCGCAACCAGATCTCCAAGCTGACCAAGGACTTCCTGCGGGACCTGACCTCCCTGCAGTACCTGGATGTCAGCTACAACAACCTGAAGACCATCCAGGCCTCCAGTTTCCCGGACAGCGCCATCAAACACCTTCGGGAGCTGCGGCTAAGCGGCAACCTCTTTCTCTGCACCTGCGACGCCAGGTGGTTCGTGTGGTGGATTAATCAGACCACGGTCTACATCCCTCGCCTGGTCACCGATGTCACCTGCACCTCACCCAAAGCCCACCGCGGCCACGGCGTCGTCATGGTGGACCTGCACTCTTGCGAGTTGGACTACGTGGGCATTGGCCTCTTCACTTTCTCCGCCTTGATCACCCTCATGCTCCTCTATTTGATACTTAAAGCAGGCCTTCTTTCACGGTGGTGCAGCTGCCTGACAGCGAATGCAGCGTCGGAGACCCAGGTTCGATCCCGACTACGGGTGCTGTCTGTACTGAGTTATTAAATTCTCCCCGTGACCTGCGTGGGTTTTCTCCGAGATCCCCCCACACTCCAAAGACGTACAGGTTTGTAGGTTAATTGGATTGGTGAATGTAAAAATGTCCATAGTGGGTGTAGGATGGTGTTAGTGTGCGGGGATCGCTGGTCGGCGCGGACCCGGTGGTCCGAAGGGCCTGTTTCCTCTCTGTATCTCTAAACTAAACTAACAGGGGAGAACACTGGACCTTCTTGGTCAGTTTATTATTTTACACTTATATACATTACACAGATCACGGAGTGTGAAATAAAGCTGGCAAGCCGAGGTCATGCAAGAAACGGAGGAAAACGAGAGACGATTTTATTCAGCAACTCCGTTCTGGCAGAACATCTATCCTGTGTTAAGAAACCTAACTTTCAGGGGATTTAAATCTTGAGTTCAACTTCTACCTGAATTTAATCGATTTACAAAAGCTTTCTCCCTGCAGTCCGTTTCTTAAACATTACGTTTTGCGCTTTTTTGGACAGCCAAGTACTTTAAATGCCATTTATTGCATTGTAGCAATGATAGGCAACGATTTGATAAAAGCGGTTAATTACATGACAAGAGAAGCATGCAGCTACATACACGGAGAAGATGATCATCGGGGCAGTTCTGTCCATGGTCATGGGAGGCTTTTTATAGCAACACAAAACTGCATGACATTTTTATCCATGTGATGATTTTTCCACACGTCGGTAGTCGTTGTTGGCTCAAGAGTAACTCGGGAGAGAAACTTGCTACATCGCAGAAATGAGACGTAAACGGCAAACTTAGACATACACGTGGGAACTCGTTTAAACTCGTGAACATCAACTTGTAATCTCGTAGACAACCTCGAGTGAGATTTTTTCTTTCACTCTGGATCACTCGTGGGTGGCCTCGCATCGTGAGACAACTCCTCGGTCCGCTTGTTCCACACACCCACCACCATCGGAGTGTAATGTATTTACTTCAGGTTCCTGTCAATATTGCCACTGACGCGGTGCAATCACATTGATGCGACACACAAGAGGACAAACAAACAAAAATAAAAAAAACATTTATCACGTCTCCCGTTACACTTGCAAAAATATGGTAAGAAGCTTATTGTCACGTTGCCTCGTAGCTTGTTGTCGGAACGACTATGCCAAGACCGCGAGATATTGCAGAGGGTTGTAAATATAGCCCAGTCCATCTCAGAGCCCAGACCAATCATATTCTTCATCTGCATTTCACGCTGCATAACATTACCCAAACACCCAACAAAATCAAAGACTTGGCAAATCCCGATCAGTTTTTTTCTTTCCCAACATCTATCCGGCAAAAGGTAGAGATGTTTGTGAGCGCGCATTACAAGACTTAGGAATTGGTTCATTTCCTCCGCTATCGGGCATATGAAAGGTCCCTCCATAGTCTAGGGCAATATTCAATCCCCTCTACCCCATTGGTCATTGAATTTTGTCTGAGGTACTGATGTATAAAATAGCGCTACAATGCTGATAAATGTATTCTGCTCTCTCTAATTTCCACTTTTCTCTCTCTATTGTCATGAGTCACACAACGCAGGAACAGGTCCTTCAGCCCAGCCTCCCAACGTCGATCAATGTACACCAGTCACATAAGTCCCACCTGCCGTTTTTGTCCCGTGTCACTTCCGATATGTGTTGGGCCAAATGTATTTTAGATCCTGTGTAGTTTCTACCTCAGCTACCTCCTTTGGTAGCTAATTCTATATGTACGCCACCCGCTGTGCGAATCCATGTAGCAACCACACTCTGAGCGCATCCATATGCCCAGTGCCCTGAATCATCGCGTTTGAACCGATAATATCTAATTATGATATATGTAATCTGTTTGGATAGCATGCAGAACATTGTTTTTCACAGTACATCGGTACATGTGCAAATAATATCCCTAAACCTGAAGCTAAAACCTAAAGCGCCTGTCATCTGCATTGTTTACAACACCAGGAAACCAGCGGAATGTCTCATAGGTTGCAGAAGCATTGCATCGTCCATTTTGAGGATGCAACAAGTAAAATGGACAAGTGAGAGCCAGTGGATGTAGTGTAACTGGACTTTCAGACAGCATTTGTTAAGGTTCCACACGAGAGAATAGCGGCTAAAATTATAGCACATGGTATAGGGGTTGGGTATTGACATGGATATTGACATTGATATTGGACCGCAGCTAATTACAATATATATTAATAATTTAGATGTAGGAATTAAAAGAAGAATTGCAGATGACACAAAGCTGGATGGAAGTGTGAACGGTGTAGAGGATGCTATGGGGATGCAGGACGGTTTGGACAGGTTGGGTGAGTGGGCAGATGCATTGCAAATGCAGTATAATGTGGATACATGTGAGGTTATCAACTGGTGGTAAGAACGAGAAGGCAGTTTATTATCTGAATGGTATCAGGTGAGGAAAATGGGAAGTAAAACGAGACCTGGGCGTCGTTGTACATCAGTCACTGAAAGTAAGCATGCAGGAACAACAGGCAACCAAGAAAGTTAATGACATGATGCCTTCATAACGAGAGGAGTTGTGTATCGGAGCAAAGAGGTCATTCTGCAGTTGTACAGGGACCTGGTAAAACCACACCTCGAGTGTTGTGTGCAGTTTTGGTCTTCTCATTTGAGGATGGACATTCTTGCTATTGAGGGAGTGTATAGTAGTTTCACGAGGTCATTTCCCGGGATGGCGGGTCTGGCATATGATGAAAGCATGGAGGGACTGGACTTTTATTCACTGGAATTTAGAAGGATGAGAGGGAGTTTTCTTGATACATATAACATTATTAAGTGATTGAACACGTTAGATACAGGAAACATGTCCCCGATGTTGGGGGAGCACAGAAACATGGGCCACAGTTTAAGAACAAGGGGTAGGCCATTTAGAACTGAGATGATGTAAAAATTGTACAGACAGAGAGTTGTGAATTTGTGGAATTCTCTGACTCAGAAGGCAGTGGACGCCGATTCACTGAATGCATTCAAAATAAAGCTATATACAGCTCTGAGGGCTACTGGAATCAAGGGGTATGGGGAGCAGGCGCGAACCGGGTACTGATTGTGGATGATCAGCCATGATCACCTTGAATGTCTGTGATGGCTCGAAGGGCCTACTCCAGCACCTATTGTCTATATATCTATGTATCTATGTAACTATGTTCCAGATATGTATTTCTGCGCGCTTAAATAATATTTTTGCACAAATTATTTGCTTTGTGTTTTCACAGAACTCGAATTCTCCTACTGCCCTTATCCAGTTCAACGGAGAATGATATTATGCAATGTGGCTTGAGAAAATGTTGTTGATTCTTATAACGGATAATTCAGGGGTTGGTGGAAATAACCAACAATATTCAACGTGATATTCAATGTAATGAACTAAATTGTGAATTCAGTATCTACCTCTTCGCTCCATCTGCAGGACTGATTGTATCTATGTATGGCATATCTTAACTGAATGGACTCGCTTTTCACTGACCTTGGAACATGTGACGATATTAAACCGAGCCCAACCTCACCTAACCTAATGATCTGACTTAAGTAACAACAATGATCAGAGAGAGATGTTCGTACTATGATGACGACGAAGATTGTCAATGTAACACAAACAGTATTGCTATAAAAGAGAAGGTGTTGAATGGGGTCAACCACAAATGAACTGTTGGACAAATGCGAAGTCAAGGTGAAGAGTGGGCTCATGAAACAGATCATTGTCAAACAACTGATACTGTATCGCGGACCCTATTAATTACTGGGCCTCTGCAATGCTGGAGTAAAACATAATATACTCAGAAGACTCTGATGACATCCGTCCAGGAAGGAATAATATGTAATGTCAGAAGCGCATGATCTTATCAAAGTTCGTACCATGTTCCCTGCATCCTCTTCGCGTCAAGTAATCTCTTCAGGTTCCTAGAAATTCCAGCCCCTCTCACCTTAAACATATGAGATCTGATTATTGATTCACCAGCATGGGTAAAAGACTGCATTCATCCTACCTTTTCCTCTCATGGTTGTAAACACCTTGATATTCCAACCGCGCAGCTTCCTTCGCTCCAAGGAATAAAGTCCTCACCTCTCCCTACAGCTGGGGCACACAAGGAAATAGTAGTACAGTCCTGCTATAACTACTGACGGTGATACCACATGTGGAGAAACGTGCAGAGACTGGACCAAGACTCATCGTCATACAACAAAGAAACAGGCCCAGCAACTCTCTGTGTAAATGCTATCCAATTAGAGAATCACATTTACTAGCACTTGGTCCACAGAGTATTAAGCCTTGGCCCTATCTCTTTTAAAGAAGGTGATATTTTTGAAGCGGTGTAGAATCAGAAGTCCAGATTTATTACTCGAATCAAGTGACTGTGAAACGACGGGCGATTGACCAGATCTGCTACATTGTGCCGTTGGTAAGCAGAACATCGATGCAACATCCAAGAAGGCACATAAATGCCTCTACTTCATGAGGAGACGGTGTAAGTTTGACATGTCTTCAGTGACTCTTACATACTTCTCGGGATGTACCGTAGAAAGCATATTGTCCAGTTCCATCAGAGATTGATTGGGAACGAGTCTCCCAAGACCTCGAGAAATTGCAGAGTTATTAACGCAGCCCAATCCACGACACACACCAGACGTCCCACCATTGACTCCATCTACACTTTACGCTGCCTCAAAAAAACACCGAACGTAATCAGACCTGACCAGACCGGCCAGTCCTTCTTTCCCGACTGAAGTCCCGCACAACGTACAGAAGTTTGAATGTGAGCACCACCGGATAAACGAATAACTCATTTTCCTCCGTTAACAGGCTTCTAAACGGTCCCTCCTTGGACTAGTGTACTCTTCAACTCGCTTCTTCCCCATTGCGGATATAAGACATTGTCTCAGTAGCTGATGCACTGCAATCCTGCGAACTATATTGTGCACTCTGTCTCTTCCACATTGGTCTATCTATTGTTATAGAGTCATCGAGTCCTACGGCATGGTAACGGGACTTTCAACCCATCTTGCCCAGGCGGACCAATGTGCCCCTTCTGCTCCAGTCAATCACACCCACCTTTCGGCCACATTACTCCACATCGTTCCTATTCATGAGGCAGTCCAATTGTCTTTGAACGTTTGTCATATTTTCCGGCGCAACCACTTACTTTCGGTGCAGAGATGGAGTCAATATTTATCTGCGATGGAAGAGGCTGTCAAAGGAACAACAATTGAGGAGATCCTCCACTCTGTGCAGGTTGGAAGATGATATATTCCAAACTCCTGGACCGAGGGATCAGCTCCCCGCTCTACCACCGGGTGCTCAATTTTAGCTGCCACAGGCCACAATTAATAAGGATAAATGACACTTCCTTAACAATAACTTCGAAGACTGGAGCATCGCAAGGATCCGTTCACAGTCCGCTACTACACCACCTTTACACTCGCGACCGTACGGCCATATTAAGCCTTAGCTGTGAATTTGCAGAAGACATTATTTTGAATGAATGTATGAATGAATGAATGAATGAATAAGTTTATTGGCCAAGTATTCACATACCAGGAATTTGCCTTGGTGCTCCGCCCACATGTGACAACGACATGCAGTGACAGTTAGGAATGACACATAAAGCATTGAACATTAATAATAAAACATTTTAGTTTAACCATGTGAATTAAATTAAATAGCAGAGCAAAAGGAGACTACAGAGTTTTTGGTTATTGAGTAGAGCTACTACTCGTGGAAAAAGCTGTATTTATGCCTGGCTGTGACAGCTTTGACAGTCCGGAGTCTCCTTCCAGAGGGAAGTGATTCAAAGACATTGTGTCCAGGGTAAGAGGGGTCAGAGATGATCTTAGCCGCTCACTTCCACGAGTAGTAGCTCTACTCAATGGTCGTATGACGGGCAATGGCGGAGCGGAGTAGAAGAAGGAGATAGTGAGCTTATTGACACGTTGTCATGACAATGACCCTTCTCTCAGCAAGCCGATGGAGATAGTTTTTGACCTCAGGAAGCAATGTAGAGTATTTTCCCCAATCTGCATCAATGGCACGGAATGGTTGAGAGCTCAAGTTCCATGTGTCACATCACCAACGATATGTCTTGTAGTAATCACATTGATGCGTAACCCACGAAGGTACACCATCATCTGTACTTCATCAAGAGACTGGGACAATTAGCATGTCTACAGTGATTCTTATAAAACTTCTAGAGATGGAGCATAGAAATCATATTGTCGGGTTGGATTACATTGTGGTTTGGATACAGATCTGACAAGACCGGGAGGATTTGGAGAGAGTTGTAAATGTAGCCCAATCCATCATGTAGACCTGACGTCACACCATTGTCTCCATCTACACTTCACGCTTCTTCGGGGGAAAATTACCCAACATCATCAAAGATGTCTAAATCGGGTCAGTTCTTCTTGCCTGTTCTCTTATCTGCCAGAAGGTACAGAAGGTTGAAAGCGCACATCACAGCGGAATGGCTTATTTCCCATCGTTATCGAGCTTCTGCCCGATCCCTCCATTATGAGGCTTCTGAACTGTCCCTCTGTAGATGAGTGTACAGTTCAATTCGCTTCTACCGCATTGCGGATATTGGAAATAGTCTAAGTAACAGATGCACGAAAATACACACCAAAGCTGCGAACTATATTCTATACTCTGCATCTTTCACGTTGCTCTATCTATTTTCATAGAATCATGGAATACTACAACATGGTAATGGGACTTTCTACCCAGCTTGCCCATGCCGACCAATGTGCCCCATCTACACGAGTCATCCTACCCACCTTTCGCCCCCCATCCCTATAAATCATTCCTATCCATGCAGCAGTCCAACTGTCTTTGAAAGATGCCCTAATATATGCGGCAACTACCTATGTCAACTCATTCTCTATGTAAATCAGTATACCCACTACTCTATGTGCTCGAGTTTTAAATATTACTCTATATATATGGTATATCTAATGTGTCTGGATTGCACGCAAAACAAAGCTTTTTACTTTAGCTCGGTACATGCAACAATAAACTTAAATATGAAGCTGATATTTGAAAGCCTCTCCTCTTAATTGTTTACAACATCGCGATCCCAGCGGGATGTCTCATTGCATCATCCACTGCTCCAGACGAGACCTTCTGCAAACTTAAATTATAGTTTTGCAAACCTTTGTTGCTTTGAGATTTTACAAAACTCAAATTATCCAACTGCACTTGTCCAGTTCTACGGAGAACGGATTTATGCAAAGTGGCTTGAGCAAATGTTGTTCATTCTCGCAAATACACGGACAATTCAGGGGTTGATGGAAATAACCAACAATATTCAGCATGATATTCTGTAATTAAATATATTCGGCATTCTGTATCTTCCTCCTCGCTCCATCTGCAGGATCTAACTGGTTGTAGTTTAAGAGAGAATTAGATTTAGCTCTAACGGCTGAGGAAATCAGGGGATATGGGGGAAAAGCCGGAACGGGTTACTGATTTTGGAATGTCAGCCATGATCATCTTGAATGGCAGTGCTGGCTCGAAGGGCCGAATGGCCTAATCCTGTACATATTTTATATGTTTATATATATCTTTATATGGCATATATTGTATATTCCTGTAAGGACTCCATCCCCTACTCCCAATTCCTCCGTCTACACGGCATCTGCTCCCAGGATGAGGTGTTCCACACCAGGGCATCGGAAATGCCCTCATTCTTCAGGGAACGGGGGTTCCTCTCCCCTAATTTAGATGAGGCTCTCACCAGGGTCTCTTCAAAATCCCGTAACACCGCTCTCTCTCCCCATCCCCCCACTCGTAACAAGGGCAGAGTCTCCATAGACCTCACCTTCCACCCCACTAGCCGTCACATACAACTCCGTCATTTCGCCACCTCCAACGGGATCCCACCACTCGCCACATCTTCATATCTCCCCCCCCCAGTCTGCTTTCCGTAAAGACCGATCCCTCCGTAACTCCCTGGTCAATTCATTCCCTTCCCTCCCGCAACACCCGCTCCCCGGGCACTTTCCCTTGCAACCGCAAGAGATGCTACACTTGTCGCTTTACCTCCCCCCTCGACTCCATTCAAGGACCCAAGCAGTCGTTCCAGGTGCGACAGAGGTTCACCTGCACCTCCTCCAACATCATATATTGCATCCGCTGCTCTAGATGTCAGCTGATCTACATCGGTGAGACCAAGCGTAGGCTTGGGGATCATTTCGCCGAACACATCCGCTCGGTCCGCATTAACCAACCTGATCTCCCTGTGGCTCAGCACTTCAACTCCCCCTCCCATTCCGAATCCGACCTTTCTGTCCTGGGCCTCCTCCATGGCCAGAGTGAGCACCACCGCAAATTGGAGGTACAGCACCTCATATTCCGCTTGGGCAGTTTGCACCCTAGCGGCATGAACATTGCCTTCTCCAATTTCCTGGAGCCCTTGCTGTCTCCTCCCCTTCTCCGCTCTCCCTCAGCCCTCTGGCTCCTCCTCTTACTTTCTGCTTTCTTCCCCTCGCCCCCCTCCCACCCTACATCAATCTGAAGAAGGGTTTCGGCCCGAAACGTTGCCTATTTCCTTCGCTCCCGCTGAGTTTCTCCAGCACTTTGGTCTACCTATGGCATATCTGAACTGAATGGATGGCGTGCAATGCCACGCTTTTCACTGTACCTCGAAATATCGGACAATAATAACCAAGCCTAACCTCAGCTAAACTAATGATCTGACATAAGTACCAACTATGATCAGAGAGGGATACTCGTACCATGATGGCTACTATGATTGCCATGTAACAACAACAGTATTGATATACAAGAGAAGGTGTTGTATGGGGGTGAACAAATGCGAAGACAAGGTGTGAAGTGGGGACAGGAGGAAGAACTCAGTAAAACACCTGATACCTTATCGTGGACCGTATTAATTACCGCGCATCTGCAATACAGGAGGAAAACATAGTATAGTCAGAAGACTCAGATAACATCCGTCCAGGCAGAAAAAAATATGTGATGTCAGAAGTGAATGATCTTATCAAAGTTCAAACCATGTACCCAACATTCTCTATTTGTGTCAAGTCTCCCCTTCAGGTTCCTAGTAAATCTTGCTGCTCTCACATTAATCCTTTGAAACCTGCCTTTTGATTCTCAATCCTGGGGAAAATGTTCTGCATTCAGCCGATCTATTCCTCTCATGATGTTATACACCTTCATATCATCACCCCTCATCCTCTTTCGCTCCAGGGAATAAATTCCTCACCCCTCCCTGCAGCTCGGTCACACAAGGAAAGAGTATTGCAGTCGTGCTGTGTTAATGCTATCCAATAACTGAATCGCATTTTCCAGCACTTGGTCCATAGAGTATGATGCCTTAGCCCTCTCTCTTTTAAATAAGGTGATGCTTCCCTTTGAAGCGGTGTAGAGTCAGAAGTGGAGATTTATCCCACGCATCAAGTGGCTGTGAAACGACGAATAATTGACCAGATCCTCTACTCTGTGCAGTTGGTGAGAACAACAAGTCAGTAATTGACGCCGATATGTGGGAGTTTGCGAGGCCCTGAAAGGATGGAGCTTCAGAGCATTAAACAACGGGTATATGGATGGTTACGTTAGGATCAGATGATCAGAATATGAATTCACTTTGGAGTGACTGAGATGTGATGTAATTTACTCTCTCGGATATATGTGAATCTCGAGTACCATCTACCCCAGAACAACAGCGGTGCCCATTTATTAAATGCAAACAGGGTTGGAGTGAAGCTTCTTGTGGCCAATAGGGAACTGAAGACCAATGTGACCAGGTATGGAAACGAACTTGAGACCAGGATAAGATTGATAATTATGATAGTAAATGTCCGAACAGGCTTGGGCTTGGCATTGTGTGTGTGTCCGTGTGTAGCTGTGTCCACAGTCGGGGTGTGGGAGGGGGGGGGGGGCTGGTTGCTATCTCCGAACTCCAGGACCTAGGAATGTGCTCTGCCCTCTGCCACTGCTTCCCCGTCTGTACGGCCCACGGACCTCAGTCAGTGACGACAGATGGCAACATCTCCTCCATAATAACTCTCAACACCGGCGCGCTGCAAGGACGATTTGTCAGTCCCCAACGATACTCTCTTTACACATTTCGTCCACAGGTTTGCTGACGACACCACTGTGATGGGCCGGACCAGGAGCAATGAGGTGACAGAGTTCCGGAAAGTGATAGTGGACTTACTGACATTGCGTCAGAAAAATAACCGACCGCTCAACGTCTTCAAGACGAAAGGGGTAGTAATTAAATTCTGGAAGCATAGGGGAAGGCGTGACCGAATTACGGACAATAACGATACGGAGTACAAGAAGGAGATAGAGAACTTAGTGACCTGGTGTCAGGACATTAACATCTCCGTCAATGTCAGCAAGGCGAAGGAGCTGGCTATGGGACGACAGATGGCGCAATGGGCTAAGTGTTCGGCTGGCAACCGGAAGGTAGCCGGTTCGAATCCCGCTTGGAGTGCATACTGTCGTTGTGTCCTTGGGCAAGACACTTCACCCACCTTTGCCTGCGTGTGAATGTTGATATGTTGATATCAACATATGGATATGGATAATTCTCTGTAAAGCACTTTGGTTTCAAGTGATTTGATTGAAAAGTACTATATAAATACAAATATTATTATTATTATTATTGACTTGGGGAAAGATGGTGGAGTTGATGCCCTAATCTGCATCGATGGAACGGAAATGAACATTGTTGAGAGGTCATGTTGCGAGGCGTTAATCTTATCAACAATATGTTGGGGAGCAATCACTTTCATGCGACACTCAAGAAGTCACACCTACACCTTTACTTCAGGAGGAGACTGGGAAAAATAATAAACCTGAACCTAAAGCTAAAACATAATGCGCCGCGTATCATAGCTATTTACAACAACACAAACCCAGCTGGATGTCTCAGGGCTTGTAGAAGGATTGCATCATCCATCGTTGTGTACCTCGGCACAGTTAATGAATATATTTTGCACAAATTGCTCGCTTTGTGTGTTTACAGAAGTCGAATTCCCCAAATGCACTGGGCATTTCCAAGGAGAACGGGATGATGCAATGCTGGTAGATAATATAGAGTCATGGTGTCAATGAATCATACAGTGTGGAAACTGGCCTATCGTCCCATTTGCCCGCACCCACAATCATGTCGCATCTACACGAGTCCCCCAGGCCTGCGTTTGGCGCGTGTTACTCTAAACCTGCCCTATTCTTGTACCTATCCAAATATTTCAAACGTAGCGATAGTACGTGCCTCAGCTGTCTGCTCTGGCCGCTGGTTGCATGGACTCACTCCTCCCCTTTTTTAAATGTTTTATCCATCATGTTCCGATTAAATATGTCTCCCTTACCTTAAATCTATATACTCTAGTTTTCGATTCGCCTATTCTGGGCAGGGGTCTCCGCGACCTATTATTCTCATGGTTTTGTACACAAATGTTCATATTTACAAATACATTCAGGATTTGATGGAAATAATAACAATATTGGTATGGCCTTCTGTATCATCAAATATATTATTTTATTCTGTATCTCCACCGGGTGGCGACCGTAATGGCCTCCTCGCCAACCGTCTGTCTCGTCCTTTCACCGTTTAAAAAAAAATTTAAGTATGTCTTAAATGTATGTTTCAATGTTTCTTGCTATGATTTATGTAGGGGTGCGGGTGGGGGGGGGGATCAGTGGAAACTTTTTTCAGTCACTTACCTCGACGGAGATGCGAGTTTTCTCCGTGTCGCATCTCCGTCCACCCTGCGGCCTAACAACATGGAGTGGTGCGGCTTTTGCTGGAACCCAGCCCGGAGCCTCGAGCCGCGGGCGCGGCGTAGACTTACCATCAAGGAGCGTGCGATCCTTTGCCGAGGATCGCCAGCGAAAGTGCTCCGACCGCGGGGCATGTGGACATTTGCATCGCGAAGCCGCGATCTCCGGTAAGAAGAGGCCGAGTCGGGAGCTCCATGCCGCGTAGTGTTCCGATTCGTCCCGACGCTGGAATTTCGATCATCCCGACGCGAGGGCTTGAAAATCGGACCGTCGGCAGCGGCGAACTGCGGAGGGTTCAAAGGCCCCGACCACGGGTGAACAAAGGAGGAAGATGACTGAACGTTATTGCTTCCATCACAGTGAGGAATGTTGATTCCATTGTGGTGGATGTTGATGTTAAATTTTATTTCATGTGACTGTGCATATTGTTGCTTTGCACTCAGTATGGTTGTATGGTAACTCAAATATCACTGTACCTCAATTGGTGCATGTGACAATAAACGCCAACTTGAACTTGAACTTGAACTTTGCTTCATCCAAAGCACGAGTTTGAATTGATTGTGTCCATGTATGGTGGGTCTGATCTGAGTGGATAGCATGTAAAACCACGCGTTTCACTGTACCTCGGCATGTAATAATAATAAATGTAGCCTGACCAAGGCAAAACTAATGATTGGAGATAAGTAATTACTGTGATCAGAGCGGGTCTATTGGTAATATGATGGGGACAAAGAATGTACACGTGACACACCCGGTTTTGCTGTACAAGAGAAGTAAAATTCCTCGTATGTTGCAAAACATATTTGGCGAATAAAATCTGATTCTGATTCTGATTCTGATTCTGATTCTGAAAAGAATCGTTTTATCACCAAGAATGAATAGTTCGATAAATGCGAAGAAGGGTTGGGAGGAGGAGAAAGAACACAATGAAATGCTAATACTGTATTGTGCACCGCCGTTATTGCTTGGCATCTGAAATACAAGAGGAAGAACTGTTAAACCCAGGAGATTCAGACTTGAAAGGACAACGGATCTAATGTCATAAATGAATGACCTTATCAAAGCTCCGATCTTGTAGAAACAAGTGCACGCCGTGTTCATGTTTCACAAAGCACACGCCCGCAAACATTGGTGTTGCACCGCACTGTGGATTAGAGTGTAAACTGGCTAGTCAGCGCATCTCAACATTGCTGCAGAATTAGTTGCTGCCCAACATTTATTGCTCAACAGAAAGAAACAAACATAGCTACCTATTACAACTGTCGAGTTGCCTATTCAAGGAAATAGTGGTGAACCCTACTGACGAGGATACCACGTGTGGAGAAATGTGCATATACTGGACCAATAGTCACTGAGTCACACAGCAGAGAAATGGGCCGGAAAACTGTCTGTTTGCTGCTGGCCTATTATTAAATTCCATCTACGAGCACTTAATCTGCAGAATATTATGCCCTGGAACTACCTCTTTTAGGGGAAGTGATACTTACCTTCGACTCGGGCAGAGACTGAATTCCAGACGTATCCATCGCATCAAGTGGTTCTCAAAGGGCGAACGATTGTTCAGATCATCCATTCTGCGCAGTTGGTAAGAATGACAAGTGAATGTATTGACCCCGACATCGAGACTTCTGCGAGGCCTTTGCAAGATAGATTTGAGAGAATTGCAGCCCGCATATGGATTATTACGTTATGATCATCGTTCAGGATAAGAATTCGCCTTGGAGTGACATGAGGTCAGATGTAATGTATTCTCGCAGATATATTTGAATCTACAGTATTATCTACCCCACAAAATGAGGATGACAATTTATGAAATGCAAACATGGTTGGGGTGAACATATCTGTGGCAAATAGGGAAATGAACACTGGTTGTAAAAGAACAGTTTGTAATTATGATATTGAATTCCAAACAGACTTGAGCCTGGCATTGTGCGTGTGACGGTGTGTACCTGTGTCAGCTGGGGAAGGGTTGGCTGTTATCCCCAAACCACGGGATTTCGGAATCTGCTCTCCCTCAGTACCTGCTTCCAAGGCTCCAATGCCCACGGACCTCAGTCAATGAGGATAGGGGACAGAATCTCCTTCATAATAAATCTCTACATCGATGCCCTGTAAGGACTCAGTCCCCTAATATTCTCCTTTTACACTCTCGACTGTACGGATAAATTTGGCTCTAATCATATCTACAGGTTTACGCACAAACACACTGTGGTTGGTCAAATCAGGAATAATTGCAATATTGAGTACAGGAGGGTGATAGAGAACTAAGATACATGGTGTCCGGACAACAATCTTCCCCTCAATGTCAGCAAGACGAAGGAGCTAGTTATTGACTTCAGGAAACATGGTGCAGGACATGCCCAATCAGCATCAATGGTGCAGAAGTGGAAATAGATGACAGCTTTCCCTTGGTGTTAATACTATCAAATGTCTGTTGTGGATCACCCACATAGATGCAATAATCCAGAAGGCAGACTAACGTCTTTATATCCCGAGGAGACAGAGAAATCTCATCATGTCTCCAGTGACTGTTCCAAACCTCTGTAGATGCAGCATAGAAAGCATCATGTAGGGTTCCAACACAGCTTGTTTTGAGAAAAGCTCTGCCTAGCAACACAAGCAACTGGGGAGATTTGTAGATGTAGCCCTGTCCGTCACACAGACCAGACTTCTCACCACTGATACAATCTACTCTTTACTCTGCCTCGGAAAAGCAGCCAATGCAACCTATGACCCGTTTCACCCCGACCATTCCTTCTTCTGCCTGCTCCAGTCGGCAGAAAGTACACACGCGGGAAAGCGCGCACCACCAGTAGCTTCTTCTCGTCCGTTATCGGGCTTCTTAAGGGTCATTCTAGAAGCTATTATGCTGTTTAGTTCTCATTTCCCTATTGATGACATTGGACTTTTCTCTGGAGCTGATACGCTACATCGCTGAAACTGTATTCTGCTCTCTGAATCTTCTCCTTTCCTCTATCTGTTATACGTGAGTTTGAAATGATTGTACCTATGCACGGAATATCTGTTCTGCCTGGATAACATGAAAACACGGTGTTTTTCACTGTACCTCGGTATATTTCACAATAATAATCCTAATCCTGAACCTGTACGTGAAACCTAATGTGCCTCGCTTCTTAATTGTTTACAACTCCGCCAAACCAGTGGGAGGTCTCAAAGGTGAGATCAGTATTGCATCATCTGTCGCTCTAACTGCATTTCAGAACAGTTCAATAAGAATTTCTGCATCTGCTTGAATGAATCTTTTGTGTTTTGATAAAAAGCTCGAATTCTACAACTGTGAATGACCGTGTCTTAGGACAAAGATAGACCGGAATTACGCAATGCGGTTTGCGCAGATATTGTTCATTCTGACAAATTTACGGATAAATCAGGCTTTTGAAGAGAATTAAGAACAAAGGACAAAGGACAAAGGACATTTATTGTCACATACACCAAATGGTGTAGTGAAATGTGTTCTTGCCCTGCAGCACAAATAGACACAACATTAAAGAAATTTAACATAAAACATAAAAACACCCCCCCCACAATGGATCCCACTGTGGGGGAAGGCACAAAGTCCAGTCCATATCCCCTTGTCCACTCATAGTCTGGCCTATATAGGCCTCCACAGTCGCCGATACGGGGGCCGATGTTACAGGCCCTTCTTCGCCGGGTGATGGAGCTCCGGCGTCGGGAGAACCCTCTCAGCAGTTTGGGACACTTGGAACGGCCGTCTTCCTACCGGAGTCCGCGGCTTCCGAAGCCGACAGGCCGCGCTCGAAGGAGCTCCACCACTGGCGATCTAGTCGCGAGATCCCAGGCTCCCGATGTAAAGTTCAGCGCCGCCACCCGCAGCTGGTCAGTCCCGCAGCTCCACGATGTTCACTTGCGGTCTCAGCATTCCGGAGCTCCAGCGCGGCGACCCGGGCAAGGTATCGCCCGCTCCGCTCCGCGATAGCGCTCCAGCGCTGTGCCGCCGCCCGCAGCTGGCCGTTCCACAGTCTCGCAGCTCCGCGATGTTTCACCGGCGGTCCCAGCGCACCGGAGTTCCAGCGCGGCGACCCGGGCAAGGCATCGCCCGCTCCGCTCCGCTCCGCGATAGCGCTCCAGCCCTGTGCCGCCGCCGAAGCCGAGGTTCTGGGCGGTCCCCTCAGGAAACACCGCTCCAGGCCCGCTGGTAGGCCGCGAGGATAGGTCGAAAGTGCAGCCCAGAGAAAAGCTGCATTTCCGACCAAGTATGGACCCTAGAAAGGAGTTTCCCACCCACCCCCCACATAAAAAAGAATAGAACTCCTAAACAACAAAACAACTAACTGACTAAAAATTAAAAAAACGATGTTCAACATGACATTCTATACCACGAACTTTAGCCTACATTCTGTATCTTCATCTTTGCTCTATGTATTGTACGTTTAAAGTGTTTGCATCTACATATGATGTATCCGAACATTTTGAATAACATGGAAAACAAAGATTTCCACTGTACCCCAGTACCCATGACAGTAATAGAACTTACCTAAGGTAACCAAACCTAATAATCTGCGGTGAGTAACAACCATGTCCAGAGCGGTAATGTTCGTACTATGATGGAGACAGGAGACGATGAAGATTGGAGACGATGTTGATATATAAGAGAAGGTGATTAATGACTGTTAACGACAAAGTAATTGTTGGAAAAGTGCAAAGGGAAGGCGCCGAGAGGGGATAGGATGTAACATCGCCGCTAGGCCCATCTACCAGATTAGGCAAACCTAAACCTAACCTGTTTATGTACCTGTCTAAAAGTTTCTTATACAGTGCGATAGCACCTGCCTCATCCCCCTCCTCCGACAGCTCGATCCACACACCTACCATGCTTTGTTTAAACAATTTGCCGCTCAGGTTCCTATTAAATCTCTCACTCCGCGCCTTGAACCGTGTCCCATTGTTCTCGATTCCGCTTCTCTGGTTCAAAGTTTGTGTATTTACCCTCTATTTTCATCTCATGATCGTGTATACACGCCCCCCTCTGCTCCAATAAATAAAGACCTAGCCTCATAAACTTCTCCCTTTCGCTCAGCCACTCAAGTCCTGGCGACATCCCTGTAAATCTCTTATGTACCCCCTTCCAGCTTGACACTATCTTTCCACCAACAGGATGACCAAAACTGGACTCAACACTCTGTGAGGCCTCACCAATGTCTTGTACACGTATAATATGACCACCCTACATCTATATTCAATACTCTGATTGATGATGGCCTATGTGCCAAAAGCCTTCTTGACCACCCTATCTACTTGTGACGCCACGTTCAAGGAGCTACAGTATGTACCTACAATGTTGTATCCCTCTTCACCACAACACTGCCCTGACACCTAAAATTCACTATGTAAGTCCTGCGCTGGTTTGACTTCCCAAAATGCAACTCTTAACAATTATCAGCATTAAAGTCCAACACAACTCCTCAGCCCACCTGCTCAACTGCTCAAGGTCCTGCTACCATTATTAACAACCATCTTCGCTATCGACAATACTACCAACCTTGGTGACATCGGCAAATTTATTAATGATGCATACGTTCTCATCCAAATCCTTGATATAGATGACAAACAGCAATGGGTCCAGCACCGACCCCCCTGAACTGTGTATGAATAATTGGTGACATGCCGAATTTCCACAGATTCCTTTTGATGCGCTTTTGTGGCTGACGCTTCAATATGGTCGGTGCCCGACACATCTTTGGTGATATTAATGCCGTGGAATTTCTCAACCATTTCCACTTTGGCCCCATAGGTGCAGATTGGGGCAGGGTACTCCATCAAGATTCCTGCTGACAGTAACTAGCTCCTTCGTGTTGCTGGCATTGAGTGAGAGAGTGATCTCCGGACACTAACCATGTCGCTAAGCTCCCCGTCTTCCTCTTGTGCTCCGTCTAGTCAGTGTTCATGATCCGCCCACCACAGAGTTGTCACCTGCAGACTTCTAGATATGGCTTTTTGCCGAATTTGGCCGCACAGTTCTGAGTGTACAGGAGTCAAGGGAATGCATCCGAGCCAGTAGCTCTCCACAGATTCACTCTCAGGATAGCCGGCCACAGTAACCGTTGGTACAGGTGAACCCGAGACTGATGGAGCGGGAAATATTCCTGCAGACATTCTGTTCAAAGCGGGCGGAGAATGCATTCAGCTCCTCGGGGAGGGACCCATCGTCGCCATCGATGTTGCCCACCTTCGCTTTGTAGCCCGTTCCAGCGTGCAAGCCTTGCCACAATCTGCGGGTATCCGTCTCATTGCCTCGGGTCTCCAGCTTGGTCCGGAATTCCCTCTTGGCATCCTTAATGGCTCTGCGACAGTCATAGATAGATTTCCCGTGCCGCACGGCATAGACTGTCGTGCACGCTGCAGACTTGGGACGGCACGGTGGCGCAGCGGTAGAGTTACTGCCTTGCAGCACCAGAGACCTGGGTTCGTTCCTGACTACGGGTGCAGTCCGTTAGGAGTTGATATGTTCTCCCCGTGACCTGCGTGGATTTTGTCCGGCTGCTCCGGTTCCATCCCACACTCCAAATTCGCACAGAACAAGTTTGTAGATTAATTAGTTTAATAGAATAGTAAATTGTTCCTGGTGTGTGTATGATAATGTTAGTTTACGGGGATCGCTGGTCAGCGCGGACACGGTGGGCCGAAGGGCCTGTTTCCCGGTTGTATCTCTAAACTAAACAAAAGTAAACTTGAAGGTAGAAAAAAATGCTGGAGAAACTCAGCGGGTGAGGCAGTAGGAGTAGTGACGTTTCGGGTCGAGACCCTTCTTGAGACTTGAGATTCACCTGTAAATGGAGATCACGGATCACCCATGGTTTCGGTTTGGGGATTATACGTATCGTACTCTTCGGCTCACAGTGTCCTTGTGTGTATTAATCAGCTTCTGTAGTTCTTTGTTCCCAGCATCAGTTTATGTGCTGTGCTGCTCCCTGCTCCCTTTGTTCTGCAATAAGGGAGCAGGGAGCAGCACAGAAAGAAGAAAACAATAATAAACAGGGTCTGTGAGGTGTCTCAACGTGTCCAAGATATCCAGAAAGGGCAGGGAGAGGAGCCCGAGGTCGTGGTACATATAGGTACCAATGACATAGGTAAAAAAAGAGAAGAGGTCCTGAAAGGAGAATTTAGGGAGTTAGGAGGGGAGTTAAAGAGAAGGACAGCAAAGGTAACAATCTCGGGATTACTGCCTGTGCCACGCGACAGTGAGAGTAGGAATGGAGCGAGGTGGAGGATAAATGCGTGGCTGAAGGACTGGTGCAGAAGGCAGGGATTCAAATTTCTGGATTATTGGGACCTCTTTTGTGGAAGGTTCGACCTTTACAAAAAGGATGGGTTGCACTTGTACCTGAGGGGTACCGATATCCTGGCGGGGAGATCTGCAAAGGATACTGGGGAGACTTTAAACTAGAATGGTTGGGGGGAGGGACTCAAATAGAGAATGCTATTAGACAGTGTGTGAGGCAGGAGGCAGAGAAGGAAAGCACTCAGACCCAACATGTAGGGGGGAAAGAAGAAAACAATAATAAACAGAGAATAAGAGGTGGTGGGGTTCTTAAATGGGTGAGCAGAGAAACAGAGGGGTGTAAAATGCGGGCGGAAGCAATAGGTAGCAAGGTGAAAAGTAAAAGTGGCAGGCAGACAAATCCAGGGCAAAAATCAAAAAGGGCCACTTTTCAACATAATTGTATAAGGGGTAAGAGCGTTGTAAAAACAAGCCTGACGGCTTTGTGTCTCAATGCAAGGAGCATTCGTAATAAGGTGGATGAGTTGAACGTGCAGATAGCAATTAATGTTTATGAATTAGTTGGGATCACGGAGACATGGCTCCAGGGTGACCAAGGCTGGAAGCTGAACATCTAAAGATATTCAATATTCAGGAGGGATAGAGAGAAAGGAAAAGGAGGTGGGGTAGCGTTGCTGGTTAGAGAGGAGATTAACGCAGTGGAAAGGAAGGACATTAGCTTGGAGGATGTGGAATAGGTATGGGTAGAGCTGCGAAACACTAAGGGGCAGAAAACGATGGTGGGTGTTGTGTACAGGCCACATAGCAGTAGTAGTGAAGATGGGGATGGCATTAAACAGGAAATTAGAAATGCGTGCAACAAAGGCAAAACAGTTATAATGGGTGACTTCAATCTACATATAGATTTGGTGAATCAAATTGGCAGGGGTGCTGAGGAAGAGGATTTCTTGGAATGTATGCGGGATAGTTATCTAAACCAACATGTAGAGAAACCAACGAGAGAGCAGGCTATTCTAGACTGGGTATTGAGTAATGAGGAAGGGTTAGTTAGCAGTCTTATTGTGCGTGCCCCCTTGGGCAAGAATGACCATAATATGGTTGAGTTCTTCATTAGGATGGAGAGTGACATTGTTAATTCAGAAACAACGGTTCTGAACTTAAAGAAAGGTAACTTTAATAATAATAATAATAATCATTTTATTTACTGGCGCCTTTCTAAAACCCAAGGACACCTTACAATGCTTAGAATCACAAAGAAAATACATAATCGGAATAAATTAAATATAAAAACACCACAGTACACAAATCAAGGACAGAATTCAATTTCAAGAGCACCAAAAGAAAATAAGAAACACAATTTGAGGAGAGAGCAGCGGCGACCAATTCGCGCCAGCGTCCACTCTCCCCTCCGACCGCCATCTTGCACACGGACTGACAGGCACAGCACACAAAATCATCCCCCCACAATGACCACCACTGTGGGGGAAGGCACAATGTCCAGTCCCCAACCCAGTTCTCCCCAGAGTCAGGCCCATCGAGGCCACCACAGTTGCCTCTACGGAGGCCCGATGTTCCTGGCCGTCGGGAGAGTCCTCGCAGCGGCTGGAACGGCCGGTTTCCCGACGGAGTCGATGGCACCTGAAGCCGACAAGGCCGCGCCGATTTGGAGCCACGAGGCTCCCGATGTTGGAGTCGGCGCCGCCGCCCGCAGCTGGTCGCTCCGCAGTCCCGCAGCCCGGAGGTGTTGGTGTCG
Source organism: Malacoraja senta (assembly GCA_038087875.1). Classification (NCBI taxonomy): domain Eukaryota; kingdom Metazoa; phylum Chordata; class Chondrichthyes; order Rajiformes; family Rajidae; genus Malacoraja; species Malacoraja senta. The sequence continues at coordinate 120,676 of JAXLNO010005219.1, read as the reverse complement.
GCGGTCAGCGCATACCGGAGCTCCAGAGCGTCGATCCAGCGCGGCGACCCAGGCAAGGCATCGCCCGCTACGCTCCACGATAGCGCTCCAACGCTGTGCCGCCACCGAAGCTGAAGGTGCTGGGCGGTCCCCGTCAGGAAACGGCGCTCCATGCCCGCTGGTAGGCCACGAGAACGGGTCGACGAGGCAGCCTGGAGAAAAAGCTGCCTCACCGACCAGGTAGGGACCTAGAAATAGTTACCCCCTTACCCCCCACATTAAAAGTCAAAATCCCCCAAACAAACAATGAAATAAAAAACACTGAAACAAAAGAAAGAGTGAATTTGACGGACGGCTGCTGTTTAGCAGCCGTTCCTCCAAGATGGCGGCTCCTCCAACTTTGAGGGTATGAGACGTGAATTGGCCAAGATTGACTGGCAATTAGTTCTAAAAGGGTTGACGGTGGATATGCAATGGAAGGCATTTAATGACTGCATGGATAAACTACAACAATTGTTCATCACAGTTTGGCAAAAGAATAAATCAGGGAAGGTAGTGCATCCGTGGATAACGAGGGAAATCAGGGATGGTATCAAAGCAAAAGATGGTGCGTACAAATTAGCCAGAAAAAAGCAGCATACCAGAGGACTGGGAGAAATTCAGAGACCGGCAGAGGAGGACAAGGGGCTTAATTAGGAAAGGGAAAATAGATTATGAAAGGAAACTGGCAGGGAACATAAAAACTGACTGCAAACGTTTTTATAGATATGTGAAGAGAAAGAGATTAATTAAAACAAATGTAGGTCCCTTGCAGTCAGAAACAGGTGAATTGATCATGGGGAACAAGGATATGGCGGACCAATTGAATAACTACTTTGGTTCCGTCTTCACTAAGGAAGACATAAATAATCTGCCGGAAATAGCAGGGGGCCGCGGGTCAAAGGAGATGGAGGTACTGAGTGAAATCCAGGTTAGTCGGGAAGTGGTGTTGGATAAATTGAATGGATTAAAGGCCGATAAATCACCAGGGCCAGATAGGCTGCATCCCACAGTACTTAAGGAAGTAGCTCCAGAAATAGTGGATGCATTAGTGATAATTTTTCAAAACTCTTTAGATTCTGGAGTAGTTCCTGAGGATTGGAGGGTAGCAAACGTAACCCCACTTTTTAAGAAGGGAGGGAGAGAGAAAACGGGGAATTACGGACCAGTTAGTCTAACGTCGATAGTGGGGAAACTGCTAGAGTCACTTATTAAAGATGGGATAGCAGCACATTTGGAAAGTGGTGAAATCATTGGACAAAGTTAGCATGGATTTACGAAAGGTAAATCATGTCTGACGAATCTTATAGAATTTTTCGAGGATGTAACTAGTAGAGTGGATAGGGGAGAACCAGTGGATGTGTTGTATCTGGACTTTCAGAAGGCTTTCGACAAGGTACCACATAAGAGATTAGTATACAAACTTAATGCACACGGTATTGGGGGTTCAGTATTGATGTGGATAGAGAACTGGCTGGCAAACAGGAAGCAAAGAGTAGAAGTAAACGGGTCCTTTTCACAATGGCAGGCAGTGACTAGTGGGGTACCGCAAGGCTCAGTGCTGGGACACCAGCTATTTACAATTTATATTAATGAGCTGGATGAGGGAATTGAAGGCAACATCTCCAAGTTTGCGGATAACACTAAGCTGGGGGGCAGTGTTAGCTGTGAGGAGGATGCTAGGAGACTGCAAGGTGACTTGGATAGGCTGGGTGAGTGGGCAAATGTTTGGCAGATGCAGTATAATGTGGATAAATGTGAAGTTATCCACTTTGGTGGCAAAAACAGGAAAGGAGACTATTATCTAAATGGTGGCCGATTAGGAAATGGGGAGATGCAGCGAGACCTGGGTGTCATAGTACACCAGTCATTGAAAGTAGGCATGCAGGTGCAGCAGGCAGTGAAGAAAGCGAATGGTATGTTAGCTTTCATAGCAAAAGGTTTTTGAGTATAGGAGCAGGGAGGTTCTACTGCAGTTGTACAGGGTCTTGGTGAGACCACACCTGGAGTATTGCGTACAGTTTTGGTCTCCAAATCTGAGGAAGGACATTATAGCCATAGTGGGTGTGCAGAGAAGGTTCACCAGACTGATTCCTGGGATGTCAGGACTTTCATATGAAGAAAGACTGGATATACTTGGCTTATACTCGCTAGAATTTAGGAGATTGAGAGGGGATCTTATAAAAACGTACAGAATTCTTATGGGGTTGGACAGGCTAGATGCAGGAAGATTGTTCCCGATGTTGGGGAAGTCCAGGACAAGGGGTCACAGCTTGAGGATAAGGGGGAAATCCTTTAAGACCGAGATGAGGAAAAACTTTTTCACACAGAGAGTGGTGAATCTCTGGAACTCTCTGCCACAGAGGATAGTTGAGGCCAGTTCATTGGCTATATTTAAGAGGGAGTTAGATGTGGCCCTTGTGGCTAAGGGTATCAGGGGGTATGGAGAGAAGGCAGGTACGGGATACTGAGTTGGATGATCAGCCATGATCATATTGGATAGCGGTGCAGGGTCGAAGGGCCGAATGGCCTACTCCTGCACCTATTTTCTATGTATCTATGTTTCTAACTGGCTCTGTTGTGAGCCCAGGTTTACTCCGCGCCCGCCGCCAACTCTCTCGCTGAGGCGGCGGTTGGCAATAGAGACGGGGAGCGGCGGCAGTTGACTGGGAGGGTCGGTGCAGGTTTTATTTGTGTGGAAATGAGGCTGCGGTGTTGTTTACCTGCTGCTGCAAGTCCCGCCCAAAGCAGCGATTGCCATTGAAATTACGGCAGACTGATTCACAGTCCGGAGCGGTGACAATTTGTCCGCGACTTCATTGTCCAGTGTTTGGGCAGTGATCGTTTGTGGAGACGCCCCACTGGATAAACCTGTGTCCTTTGTATCATTGTCCTCCGGAACGCACAGGGGACTGAGTCATTTTGTTATCCCATCTGTGGCCGTCGTCTGGGCACCGGGGACGCGGGCGAGAAGGCGACAATGTTGATCCGCTCTATCGTTCGTTTTATCTTGGACGGAGCTCACTGCGATTTTCCTGAAGTTTTTAATTTCAAATTCACCATTTTTACTGGCGATTGGGCGATGGTTCCGTTGCCTCGGCTGATTGATCCTTGGTGTTTTGAGGGTCTGAGTCTCGGACTACAGGAGAAACCGGAAATGCCCCGCCACTATTCCTGGATAATTGCTCGGAATCTCAACTGTTGGTCGGACAACTGAAGCAAAAATGTGTATGTTTGAGGTAAGCGTTTGAACGGGAATAAGGACGGGCAGTTGGGGGTTGGTTGCAGAGACAGCAGATGAGCTTTTTTTAGTGTAGGAACAAACTGTAGTTGCTGGTTTAAACCGAAGCGAGGCACATTAATCTAGACTAGCTCAGCGGATGGCAGCATCTCTGGGGAAAAGCAATGGGTGACGTTCGGGTCGATACCTTTCTTCAGACTGAGTGTCACGGGAGAGGGGAATAAGATGGTATATTTGGATGATGTGCAAAAAAGCCGATAATCAAAGAAATAACTTCCCCTCCATCTTCCCCTCACTTTGACCCTCCCATCGCTCTTCCCCTCCGCCTAACCCTCGCTCTACCCCTCCCTCTGCCGCCCCTCTTCCCCTGCCCCACCCGCTGCCCCTCCCTCTGTACCTCTCTCTACCCCTCCCTCTCTATCTCCCTCTACCCCTCCATCACACTTCCTTATACCTCATCACCCCCTTAGTTGGACCATCCCGTCTTCCTCCCCTTCCTTTTTCAATCTTCCTCACCTTCCACTCCTTCCCTCCATCGCCCCTTCCTCCCTCTCTCCATTCCTCCCGATCCTCCTTCTCTCCTGCACCCTGCCCATCAGCCCCCTCACTTTCCATCCCTCTTCCTTCCCCCCCTCCATCCCATCCCCCTCCCCCTCCTTTCCATCCCTTCCCTCCGTCAGCCCTCACTTCCCTCCAGTTCTCCCTCCCTATGCGCCTCCATCCTCCCTCTCCTCCTCCCGATCTTCCTCTCCTTCACCTTCCACCTTCCCCTCCCTCTCCCCTTCCCCCCCATCCACCGCATTCCCCCTTCCGCTCCCCATCCCGACACATCCCCTCCCGTACCCCTTCCTCTCCCCCAGACTTCCCTGCCTCTCTCCCTCACTCTGTTCCTCCATCACACTTCCAACACCTAATCCCTCACCCCTTCCTTCGACCCCTCCCGCTGCCCCTCCTTCCGCCCCTCCCTCTGGCGCTAATTATGATTAACACTCTGCTCCCCCTTCCTCTCCCCCTCCCTCTCCCCCTACCTCCCCCTTTCTTCACCCTCCATCTTCCTTTTCCCCTCGCTCCCTCTCCCCTTCCACCACCCCTGCCTCCTCCCTACCTCTCCCTTCCTCCTTTCAACACTCCCTCCTCTTCCTATCCCCTCACTCCCCCTTCGTCACCCCCTTCATCTCCCCCTCCATCCACCTCTCTGTTCCCTTCCTTCACCCTGTCTCCCCTTCCTCTCACTTCCACCCATCCCTTCCCTCCCTCCCCTATACCTCCACCCCTCTTTCTTCCCCATTCTCCACCCTCTTCCCTCCCCTTCATCCACAACCCCCCCCCCTACATCCACCCTTCCTCGCACCTTCCTCTCCCCCATCCCCTCATTCGGCCCCATCCTCAGCTCCTTTCACCGCCGTCCACTGCCACTCCCATGGCCCCTCCTCTGGCGCTCCTTCTCCCTTTCACTGCCACTCCATCTCCCCGTACCTCCCCACCCTCCTCTTCTTCCCCTGCGTCCCCTTTCTCCTCTTAATTCTCCACATTCCTCCTCAACCTTCCATAACGCCTCCCCCTTCCCCTTCCTCTACCCTCCCTCCCGCTTCCTCCCACTCCCTCCCGCTTCCCCTCCTCCTACACATCCCCGTCCACTTCCTCTACATCCCCGTCCACTTCCACTACACTTCCTCTCCCCATCCCGCTCCCTCCCCTCTCCCTCCCATCTCCCTCCCAATTCGTCTCTTCTCTCCCTCCTGTCCTCTCCTCATTCCACTCCCTCACACCATCCTCCCTTCCCTTCATCTCCCAAACTCGCCATCCCCTTTACGCTCTGCTGCCTCCCCTTCCTTCTCACTCCCTCCCTCCCTCCCTCCTCGCTCCCTCCCTCCCTCCCTCCCTCCATCCCTCCCTCCCTCTCTCCCTCCCTCCCTCCCTCCCCACCTCCCTCCCTCCCTCTCTCCCTCCCTCGCTCCCTCCCTCCCTTCCCCCCTCCTTCCCTCCCCCCCTCTCTCTTCACCTCCCTCACCCCCTCCCTCCCTCCGGCCTTTCTCCCATCACCCCCTCCATACCCCTCCCCTCCACCCTCCCTTTCCTCTCCCCTCCACCTCAATCCTACCCCCTCCTCGTCCCTCTCTTCACCTCCCGCCTCCTCCTCCTCTCCCCTCCCTCCCTCTCTCTACCCTCTCCCTCTCCACCACTGCCCCCCTCCCACCCCCTCCCACTCCCCTCTCTCTCTATTCCCCCCTCCTTCACCCTTGCTCTCCACTCCCTTCCCCTCCTCTCACCATAGCCCACAACCTCCTCCTCCCCTTCCTTCCCCATCTCCACCTTCCCCCCTCTTTCCCCTACCTTTCTCACACTCCCTCCCCTCTCTCTACCCCTTTCTCAATCTCATAATGTCCTAGATAGAGTCAGAGAGTGATACCGTGTAGAAACAGGCCCTTGGGCCCAACATGCCCACAGCGGCCAACAATGTCCCTGCTACATCGTCCCACCTGCCTGTGCTTAGTCCATATCACTCCAAACCGGTTATGTCCATGTACCTTTCTAACTGTTTCTTAAACGTTGGGATAGTCCCAGCCTCAACTACCTCTTCTGGCAGCGTGTTCAATACACCCACCACCCTTTGAGTGAAAACGTTTCTCCTCGGATTAAATCGTTTCCCCTTCACCTTGAACCTCTATCCTCTGGTCCTCGTTTCTGGGCAAAATCTGAGCAAGAGACTCAATGCATCGACCCGATATATTCCTCTCATGATTTTATGCACCACTGTAATATCTCCCCAAATCCTCCTGGGCTCCATGCAATAGAGACTCTCCTCTCCTTATAGCTCACACCTTCTAGTCCTGGCAACATCCTCGTAAATGTTTTCTGATCCCTTCCAAGCTTGACAATACATTTCCTATAACACTGACACACAACGCCAGTGTGTCAGTGCATCAGTATTACCCCGACGTTTCGGATGTGCAGGAGTGGGCGCCGGTTGTGCTGGCTGCCTGCCTGCAGTCCGTCCTCTAACCCTTTTTTTAGTTTGTCTATCATTTTAATTTGGAGGTCTATTCTTTCTCTGTGGGGTGTGGGGGGTGGGGATACTGTTTTAACCCCAGTCCTACCTGGTCGGAGATGCGGTTTTCCTCCAAATCGCATCTTCGCTCTCCCCATGCGGCCTTCCATCGGGCTGGAGCGGCGTTCCTGCCGGGACCACAGCTTCGGCGGCACAGCGCTGGGACACCAACACGGAGCAGGCGATGCCTTGCCGGGTCGCCGCTCCGGAGTGCTGTGACCGCCGACCACCAACATCGAGCAGCCGCGGTCTGCGGTTTGTGGTCTGCGGTCTGCGGTCTGAGGGCGTCCCGCCGCGGGCAGGCGGCGCTGGATCGAAAACACCGTGGAGTCAGAGTCGAAGCTCCAACCGGCTACGGGCGTCGCAGTCTCCGGGGAGGGAGCGGCCGCTCCAGACACTTCCAAGCCGCTGAGGACTTTCCACCCGATGCTGGTGTTCCAGTTTCCTGGCGGGTGGGCCTATAATCATCGGGCTGCCGTTGCGGCGACTGGCTGCGGAGCCCTCAAACTGGCCCCGACCTCGGGTGGACTAGGAGGAGGACCGGACATTTTGGTGCCTTTCCCTCACAGTGGAGAGTGTCGACTCTGCTGTGGGGGGGTGTTCATGTTGAATCTCTAATAGTGTGTCGTGTTTTTTTTAAATTCTACCTTTTTTACTTTTTTATTTGAAGCTCAGAGGGGACCGTGCCTTTGTTGTGTCGGCACCCAAATTGTGGAACGATCTGCCTCTCCACATTAAACAGGCCTCTTCTCTGTCTGTTTTAAATCACTTCTTAAAACCCATCTCTTCTCCGTGGCCTTTGATATCCAGTAAGATGTCGACTTTATTTACTTGATTCAATTTCTAATTTCATATTTTGATTGCTTTTATTGCGTGGCTATTATTTTTATTCATGTTTTATGTCTTTTAATTTATTGTTGTTTTTCATATGTAATTTTTGCGCCTCATGTGAGCTGTTATGTTATGTTCTATTATGTTGTCTGTTTATGATGTCTTGTTTAGTCTTCTGTACAGCACTTTGGCCAACATTGGTTGTTTTAAAGTGCTTAACAAATAAAGTTGGATTGGATTGGATTGGATTGGACGTTTGTCAATCAACAGTGCTATCGTACAGTGTGTCACTCCATCAGCTCTACAACACAGTGTGTCAGTCCATCAATACTATGCCCCAGTGTGTCACCCCATCAGTCCCATCCCACAGTTCATCACTCCGTCATTACTACCCCACAGTGTATCACTCCATCAGTAATAACCCACAGTGTATCACCCCATTGGTACAACAATGTTGATTCCGGATCACTCTGGTTCAGTCCATCACTGAGACAACCAATGGAATCCAAACCCTTGTTTATTTGTAAACAGTACCGCGGGACCGGCCTCGGATCCATTCACTCGAGCCCTCAGCAGTCTCGCGTAAACAGAACAGAAGGAGAGAGAACCGACACGCCCCAACGGAAAGTTCACCCTTTTATACCCCTATAAACTAAAGGCGCCAAAGTCCAGGGGGAGGCAACCCCTACAAGCCAATTACCGATACCGACGCGACATTACGCGGGGAGGCAACTACTTTGCCCAATCGCAAATAAGTACACATAACATCCAGGTGCAGGCCACCCTTCTGAACCAATCACAGCGGGAAAACACTGAAACAACGTTGAAACATAAAGCTCCCCTAACCAATCATAAACACGCATTCGGCGTCTTTGCATTGAAACATAAGAGAAACCTCTTTATGTATCCAACATAGTGGCAACAGGTGGGTCACATGGGCAGAAGCTTCCTGGCGGTCCGAGGGGGGGCACCGTCGAGTATGGCTGCCCAGCCTACAGCTGTTCATCTTTTCATCCTTTTAAAAAAATATTTTAATTTTTTAATTTTTTTATTTTCATTGTGTCAAAAGTTTTTGCTTTTGGAGGTCTAGTCTTTTGATGTGGGGGGTGGGGGGGATGGGGGTGCTGTATTTCTCGGTCTCTACCTGGTCGGAGATGCGGCTTTCCTCCGAGCCGCATCTTCGCCCCTTCCTCGCGGCCTATCAGCGGGTCTGGAGCGGCGTTTCCTGCCGGGACCGGCCAGAACCTCGGCTTCGGCGGCGGCACAGCGCTGGGGCATCATCACGGAGCAGGCGATGCCTTATCCGGGTCGCCGTGTGGTAAGCTCCGGTGTGCTGAGACCGCCGACTCCAACATCGCGGACCTGTGACTGCGGAGCGTCCAGATGCGGGAGGCGCTGACTTTAAACACCGCGGAGCCTGGGATCTTTCGCCGAGATCACCAGTGTTGGAGCTCCGACCAGCGCGGCCTGTGGACTTCGGGAGCCGCGGTATACGGGGAGGACGCGGCCGGTCCAGTCACTCCAAGCTGCTGAAGAGCGTTCTCCCGACGCCGGAGCTCCAGTAACATCGGCTGCCGTAGCGGCGACTGCGGAGGCGTCAAACAGGCCCGTTCATGGGTGAACTAGAGGAAGAGGACTGGACTTTGCTACCTTCCCTCATTGTGGGGGTTGTTTTATGTTTAACTAGACTAAGTGGGACCCGTTGGGTCCCAGCATCACACGGGAGGGCTGGTCACCCTACGCAATGTTCCACCTCTCCAGCAATTCCTATATTGCTGGCCAGTGGGCCAGTGGGCCAGTGAGGGGGGGGGTTCTGTTGCGCTAGTATGGGTGTTGTGGGCCGAAGGGGACTGGTTTCCAGAGGGCTAGTATGGACATTGTGTTCCGACTGGATTCTTGGGCTGGCAGCTCAGTCACTGAGGCCCGACAGGTCAGTCACTGAGGCCTGGCAGTACAGTCACTCAGACCTGGCAGGCTGGCAGCTGAGAAACTGCCAGAAATTCTGCCCATAACAGGTGCCAGACTCTGTGAGGGAGAAGGGGTAGAGTGTGGACTGAATGGTTTATTGGGCTGGCAGTTCAGTCACTTACAGCTGGTGGGCTGGCAGTTCACTTACTCACGGTTGGTGGGCTGGCAGTGCAGTCACTCACGGCTTGTGGGCTGGCAGTTCAGTCACTTACAGCTGGCGGGATGGCAATTCACTTACTCATGGCTGGTGGGCTGGCAGTGCAGTCACTCAAGGCTGGTGGGCTGGCAGTTCAGTCACTGACAGCTGGTGAGCCGGCAGTTCCTTACTCACGGCTGGTAGGCTGGCAGTGCAGTCACTCACGAATGGTGGGCTGGCAATTCAGTCACTTACAGCTGGTGGACTAACTCATGGTCTCTGGACTGACTGACTCACTCATGACCTCTGGACTGACAGAATGAATCACGGTTTGTGGATTGACTGACTTTTGCCCGACTTCTGGAGTCACATCTGACTTTTGTAAACTGAAAACTCTAGAATCCACATTGAGGAACAGCTACTTCCTGACAGCCATCAGGCTATTAAACATAACGAATAAGCTCTCAACAACGAAATACCATATTATTTGTATTATTTGTTATTTGTCACACGCAGACCCACACACAGACCCACACACAGACCCACACACAGACCCACACACAGACCCACACACAACCCACGCACAGACTCACACACAGACTCACACACAGACTCACACACAGACTCACACACAGACTCACACACAGACTCACACAGACTCACACACAGACTCACACATACTCATACACAGACTCACACAGATGCTCTCTCACACACGCGCACACAGAGACTCTCTCTCTCTCACACACACACACACACACACACAGACTCTCTCTCACACACACACACACACAAACATCGACTCTCTCACACACACAGACTCTCACACACACACACGCACAGACTCTCACACACGCACACACACAGACTCTCACATACACACAGACACTCTCTCTCACACACACACACACACATACTCTCTCTCTCACACACACACACAGACTCTCTCGCACACACACAAACATCGACTCTCTCACACACACACAGACTCTCACACACACACCCGCACAGACTATCTCTCACACACACACACAGACTCTCACACACACAGAAACTCTCTCTCTCTCTCTCTCTGTCTGACACACATACACACACTCACACACACACACACACGCACACACAGACTCTCAAACACACACACACAGACTCTCTCTCTCACACACACAGACTCTCACACACACACACACTCTCTCTCTCTGACACACATACACACACTCACACACACACACACGCACACACAGACTCTCAGACACACACACAGACTCTCTCTCACACACACACATACTCTCACACACACACAGAGACTCTCTCTCTCTCTCTCTGACACATATACGCACACTCACACACACATACACGCACACACAGACTCTCAGACACACACACATACTCTCACACACGCACAGACACTCTCTCTCTCTCTCACACACACACACATACTCACTCTCACACACGCACACAAACATCGACTCTCTCACGCACACACAGACTCACACACACACGCACGTACTCTCTCTCTCACCCACACACACACAGACTCACACACACAGAGACTCTCTCTGACACACATGCACACACTCACACACACACACACGCACACACAGACTCTCAGACACACACACACAGACTCTCTCTCACACACACACACACACAAACATCGACTCTCTCACACACACACAGTCTCTCACACACACACACGCACAGACTCTCTCTCTCAGACACATAGATACATAGATACATAGAAAATAGGTGCAGGAGTAGGCCATTCGGCCCTTCGAGCCTGCACCGCCATTCAATATGATCATGGCTGATCATCCAACTCAGTATCCCGTACCGGCCTTCTCTCCATACCCCCTGATCCCCTTAGCCACAAGGGCCACATCTAACTCCCTCTTAAATATAGCCAATGAACTGGCCTCAACTACCCTCTGTGGCAGAGAGTTCCAGAGATTCACCACTCTCTGTGTGAAAACGTTTTTCCACATCTCGGTCTTAAAGGATTTCCCCCTTATCCTTAAGCTGTGACCCCTTGTCCTGGACTTCCCCAACATCGGGAACAATCTTCCTGCATCTAGCCTGTCCAACCCCATAAGAATTTTGTACGTTTCTATAAGATCCCCTCTCAATCTCCTAAATTCTAGCGAGTACAAGCCAAGTCTATCCAATCTTTCTTCATATGAATGTCCTGACATCCCAGGAATCAGTCTGGTGAACCTTCTCTGCACTGCCTCTATGGCTATAATGTCCTTCCTCAGATTTGGAGACCTAAACTGTACGCAATACTCCAGGTGTGGTCTCACCAAGACCCTGTACAACTGCAGTAGAACCTCCCTGCTCCTATACTCAAATCCTCTTGCTATGAAGGCCAACATACCATTCCCTTTCTTCACTGCCTGCTGCACCTGCATGCCTACTTTCAATGACTGGTGTACCATGACACCCAGGTCTCGCTGCATCTCCCCATTTCCTAATCGGCCACCATTTAGATAATAGTCTGCCTTCCCGTTCTTGCCACCAAAGTGGATAACCTCACATTTATCCACATTATACTGCATCTGCCAAACATTTGCCCACTCACCCAGCCTATCCAAGTCACCTTGCAGTCTCCTAGCATCCTCCTCACAGCTAACACTGCCCCACAGCTTAGTGTCATCCGCAAACTTGGAGAAACTTGGACACACACACAGACTCTCACACACACACAGACTATCTCTCTTTGACACACATACACACTCACACACACACACACGCACACACAGACTCTCAGACACACACACACAGACTTTCTCTCACACACAGACTCACACACCCACTGGAACCACGCACAAGCTTGGCCATACACTAGACCTAGTGCTTTCGTCTGGTCTCGCAATTTGTAACGCAGATATTATTGATGCCTGCCTGCCTGATCATAGTGCTATTATATTCGATATATCTCTGCCTTTCTCTCCCTCAAAATCCCATCTCCCTGCTCGCTACTCCCGCTACGTTAACTCCACGACGGCCAGTAAGTTCTCTGAGGCTCTCATAACCGCCCCCAACATCTGCACTATTGAGGCGTCTACCCCCCATCTCAGTACCGACGACCTCATTTCGCTATTCAATACCACCTGCTCTTCCATCCTGGATTATTTTGCTCCTCTTAAAATGAAAAAGCCTAAGCCTAAAGGCGAGCCGTGGCTCAATGACTCCACCAGAGCCCTAAGAAGAGAATGGAGAAAATCAGAACGGAAGTACTAATCTGATAAGCTTCAAATTTCCTTTGAACTCCTGAAAAACAATCTTCACAATTACCAGGAAGCGGTAAAATCTGCAAGAACTAAATACTTTTCCACCCTTATCTCCAAAACCGCTCATAATTCCAAGGTCCTCTTTAGCACCAACACCTCCATCATTTGTCCTGCCCCCAGCACCAGCTTAACTGGATCCCCTGCTAAGTGCGAGGAATTTACTACATTTTTCACCAGCAAGGTAAAAAACACGAGAACAAATATTTCCCCTCCCACCCGTGACCTGGCTGTCTCATTGGTCTGCTCTTCAAAATTAGACTGTTTCCAACCCGTTACTCTACCCTCCCTTGTAAAACTGATCACCACCATGAAACCTACTACCTGCCCCCTCGACACTGTCCCCTCTGCCCTCCTAAAGGACGTCATTACAACAGCCGGTCCCAGCATCCTCGCCATCTTCAACAGCTCTCTGGCCACTGGCACTGTACTTACCTGCTTCAAGCATGCGGTGGTCAAACCACTCCTGAAAAAACCTAACCTCAACCCCACGTTGCCAAGCAACTACAGACCCATTTCAATTTAATCTTTTTATTTGAATTTCACGGCAATTTACATACATACAATAATAACAGACAGTAATAATCAAGGCATAATTGTACAACAGTATGTAAGCGATCCTCAAAACCCTTACCCTTACCCACTTTCAACCCACCAAGTCAGGTCGGAGCCAACCGGGGACAAACAACACTCACATACGTACACATCCACACACAAATGGTAGAATAGACGAAACAAAATGTGCTATATAAAAATAAAAATAGAAAAAATAAAAAATAAAAAAACATATATATATATACACATACATCTAAATAAACAATTGTAGGGAGGGGGGATTAAGGGGAAAGCAGCTGCTGTAGAACAAAACGATGATGGAGAACACTCAGTCCTCTTCCGAGTCCGGGGACAAAGTAAGAGAGTTAGTTCAAAGAAAGGGTTCCGTGTATCTAGAAATGTCTTGGTAGAGCCTTTGAGAGAGAACCTAAGTTTTTTAAGTTTCAGATTGTAAAGCACCTCCTTAATCCAACGGACGTGTGTCGGGGGACAGGTGAGCCTCCAACTAAGCAAGATCAGTCTCCGGGCTAACAAGGTTGTAAAAGCTAGGACCCGTTTCACCGCAACAGAGAGGTTGGTATTGGGAGGGGTACCGAAAATGGCTGACATTGGATTTGGAAGAATAGTCTGGTCGTAAGCTCTGCTTATCAATTCAAAAGCACTGCTCCAAAAGGCTGCTAGCTTAGGGCAAGACCAAAACATGTGGCTATGGTTGGCAGGAGATTGACTAAATCTGTTACAGGTGTCATTGACAGCTGGGTACATTCTAGCTAATCTTGCATTTGTATAGTGGACTTTGTAATGGACTTTGCATTGGATTAGGCAATGACGGGCGGATATGGAAGAAGAGTGGATCAAATCCAAGGCAGAGTCCCATTGCTGGTCTGTTAATTGCGTATTCAGCTCTCCCTCCCACGCAGCTTTTAATGAGGTATGAGGTTTCAATAAAACCGACCCTAGCAAATTATACAAAATAGAGATGCATTTCTTCCGATTGGGGTCTAAGGCTAAGATGATATCAGTCAGGGTTTCAGGAGGGCGATTTGGGAAGTAGGGAAATGTCTTCTTCACAAAATCCCTAATCTGGAAAAACCGAAAAATGTGGGAGTTTGGGAGGTTGTAGTTAGACGAGAGCTCCGCGAAAGATGAAAAGATACCATCCTTATATAGGTTTTTAATACTATTGATGCCGTTACTATGCCAGGTTTTAAATGCGTGGTCTATACTTGAAGGTTTAAAAATGTGATTTTTAAGCAGTGGGGTCAAGATGGAAGGACCCTGTAAACCGAGGTTTTTCCTAAATTGACTCCATATCTTGAGCGAAAGGGACACAATTGGGCCTGCACCCACGGATGTTATAGAAAAGGGGAGTTGGGAGCATAGGACAGACCGCAATGGGAGACGTGAACTCGCCTTTTCCATATATACCCAGATCGGTGGGTGCTCGCAATCATCATTCATCCAGTACAGGAGTTTTTGCAAGTTAGCTGCCCAGTAGTATCGCCTAACATCAGGGAGGGCCAAACCGCCATCATTCTTAGGCGACTGCAGTATCGCCTTTCGGATTCTGACCGGTTTGCTACCCCATAAGAATTTAGATATTGTCCTTTCTAATTTGTCAAAAAAAGATTTGGTGATAAGTATGGGGACATGCTGGAAAAGATACAGGAATTTGGGTAGGACAACCATCTTAACCAGATTTATCCGGCCCACGAGGGATAGCGGTAAGACTGACCAGCGATCAAAATCTTTTTCGGCTTTCTCAACCAGAGGCATAAAGTTTGTGCGGAACATATCAGATAAGGGTATTGTGATAAAAACGCCGAGATAGCGAAACCCATCCTCTGCCCTTTTGAATGAGGTTAAAGAGCGAGGGAGTTGCTTAGCCGGTAAGTTAATCGGTAATAGCTCACTCTTTTGGTAGTTAAGTTTATAACCAGAATATGCACCAAACCGTTCTAAAATATTCATAATCACAGGGAGAGAACTGACTGGGTTCGAGATGTACAGGAGCAGGTCATCCGCATACAATGAGACTTTATGAGTTGTGTCAAACCGTGTAATACCTTTAAAGCCCTTATCTGTGCGTAACCAGACCGCCAGGGGTTCTATAGCGACATCAAACACGAGTGGAGATAACGGGCAACCCTGTCTGGTTCCTCTCTGAAGGGTGACGTGGGGCGACAGTATGTCGTTTGTTTGTACTGAGGCCACCGGGGCCGAATATAATAGGCTCACCCAGAGAATAAATCTGTTACCGAGGCCAAACCTATCCATCGCTTCATATAGGTACCTCCACTCGACCCTGTCGAAGGCCTTTTCGGCATCGAGGGAGACCACCATCTCCGGGGTCTCATTACTCGAAGAGTGAATGATGTTAAGGAGCCGCCTAGTATTATGGGAAGACTGTCGGCCAGGTATAAACCCTGTTTGATCCAACGAGATAATAGAGGGCATCACTTGCTGAAGACGAAGCGCAAGGACTTTAGAAAGGATTTTGAGGTCCACATTCAGGAGTGAGATTGGTCTATAGCTACCACAAAGCAGGGGATCTTTCTCCTTTTTAAGAATTAGGGAGATGGTAGCCCACGACAAGGTGGGCGGTAGGCGACGATGTAAAAACGCCTCATTGTACATATCTCTCAGGACTGGTGCAAGGAGGTCAGAGAAAGCTTTGTAATATTCTACAGAGAAGCCGTCAGGGCCGGGTGACTTTCCGCTTTGCAGCGATGTGATGGCTGATTGGACCTCAACTACAGTTATGGGGCCACCCAAGTCTCTCATGGCATCTTCGTCAATTCGAGGAAGCGTCATACTACTGAACATGTCACCTGCAGTGGGGGGACAGTCGGAAGTGTATAGTTCAGTGTAGAATTTAGCAAATGCTTCATTAATTCTGAGAGGATCAGTATGGGTCTCCCCTGAGCTGGATCTAATGGCTGGAATTAGCCGTGAAGTCGCCTCTGTTCTGGCCTGATGGGCCAAAAGCTTTCCAGCTTTATCCCCAGATTCAAAAAAGTGTTGCCTAGATTTAAGCAGTCGTAATTTGGCTTTATTAATGGATATGAGGTCAAAGTCTGTTTGTAGCCTAAGGCGTTCTCTATAGAGATTAGGGTTTGGGTCAGATGCATATTTGTCATCAATGTCCTTTATTTTTTGTAACAGATCTGCCGTTTGGAACGTCTCGGTTCTTTTCAGGTTGGAGATAAAGGAAATGAGTTGGCCCCTAATATAGGCTTTTGAAGCTTCCCAAAGTATACCTCTTTCTATGTCCGGCGAGTCATTCAGCTCAAAATATAGGGTGATTTGGGAGTGCAAGAATTGCATGTAGTGAGCCTCTGCTAATAATGAGGAGTTGAACCTCCACTTAAAGGGGTTAGTTCGTTTATGAAAATGAAGATCAAGGGAGGTCGCAGCATGATCTGATATTACGATGCTATGATACTCACTGGATTTGATTTTGGAAAGCAATCTATTATCTAAGAGAAAGAAGTCTATACGGGTAAACGTACGATGTACGTGGGAGAAAAATGAAAATAATTTAGTCGTGGGGAATATAAATCTCCATGGATCTGTAAGCCCCAGTTGTTTGGCAAGAACATGCAGAGTCTTACCGGATTTAGTTAACGTAGAGGCTTTATTCGAAGATCTATCCAGTATAGGATCTTGGACCAGATTAAAATCTCCACCCACAATGACATGGTGATTTTCAATATTTGGGAGAGATGTAAAAAATTTAGTTATAAATGAGCTGTCATCCCAGTTGGGTCCATAAATGCTTGCCAATATGACAGGTGTGTCTTGCAATTTGCCCGACACCATGACAAAGCGACCAGCAGGGTCTTCCACAGTTTTCTGTGGTTCGAACTTAATGTTCTTACGAATCAGGATAGCGGTGCCCCTAGCCCTATTATTAAATTTCGAGTGAAATAGTTGACTAATCCAGCCTCTCTTAAGCCGTGTTACCTCTCTGTTGCGAAGGTGGGTCTCTTGGATAAAGAATATATCGCCTTTGAGCTGTTGCAAATGGGCCAAGATCCTATCAGTTTTGGTAGGACTTCCCATCCCTCTCACGTTCCACGAGACAAATCTAAGAGTATCGTTTGTGTTGGCCATTTTTAGCTATATGGGTAATGCGCTGTAGTTCTGCAAAACGAGACGGAAGAGCGCATCGAAGCCAGCTGCCGAGAGTGGGGATGTGGAGGGAGAGGGGGGGGGGGATATATATATATATATATATATATATATATATATATATATATATATATATATATATATATATATATATATATATATATATATATATGTGAAGTAAAATAAAACAAAAACAAAAAAACAAAAAAACAAGAACAAAAACATACACACACGGCAAACAAGTGGGACACATATTATTTAACCATCTTTCAAACCTGAGTCTCCAGACCTGAGATCCCCCATGTCTCAACTGAACCTTAAGTGCCCATTGCACCAAGGTGCGTTGTCCTCGCTTCCGCATGGAGATATCCGATCTTAACTCCCTATATCACAGCTTCCCAAAGCGACGGAGTCACTCAGTGTCGATAAGGTAACATGAAATAAAATAAGTATAGTAATAGTAATAATGACGATGATGATAATAATTTGAAAAACAGAGAGTAGGAATAAAGTAAGATAAACATACATTGATAAATGCAAAGTTAAAATAATAACCATAGTGGTTGCACTGCCAGTACCATTGCTAACACTAATAGTAATAATAGCAATGATGATAGTCACAATAAGACAAAGCATATTAACAAAATGGTGATACTAAATAAACCGGCTAACGTGTAAGTGGAGCCAGAATAACTTCCTTTGGTGTTGCATAGTATGTCTTAAAATCGACAAAGTATAAAGAGAGAGTTGGCGTTGGAGAAGTTAGCAAATTACAAACTGGGCTATTGGATTAAAGCGCAACGCTAAAGGCATCAATTATGTTTTGTTAAACAAAAAAGGTAAAAGATAAGATTTGTATAACAGAGCCCTGGCTGTAATGAGCTCTTATCAGCCCCAGACAGTTCGTTATGAAGATTAGTATAAGCAAACTAGCCAGGTGCTGACAGCGTTAGCAGCCAGCTGCTAAGAACAGGAAGGCAGAGACCAAATCACAAACCACAAAGTGGGTCCCTTAAGCCCAGCTTTATAGCATATGCTGGTGAGGGACCCCTCAAGCACGGTTACACCTAGACAATATAAGAAAAAGTTGATATAAAATATTCACAAATCCTGGTGATTTCTTACCAGCCTCATACATTTCGAAACCGGGGTCTAGCATAATCAGCAATGCTGAACGCTAACCATAGCTAGTTATTAGGAACAGTCAAGCTAAAGTCAGTCCATGTAACCATAGGTTAACCGGGCCCCTGTGCCACTCGAATATAGACGTACTGAACGAAGTCAGTCATCTGTGGGTCCCGGTCTGCGTCGACGGTAAGATGAGATGAAATCCTGAGCGTCCTCGGGAGATGTTAGTCGTCGCCTCTTTCCCTCCCCGGACATTATGAACAGCTTGGCTGGATAATGAAGGGAGGGTTTGAAACCCAGGTTCTACAGCTCCTTCATAACGTCTCGGTACGCGAAGCGTTGTTCAACTATCTCGGGACAGTAGTCTTCGAAAATGTGGAACGGGGTATCTTTGTATTTCAGCTTACCCCTCTGCCTCCGAGCCTCACGTACCACCAACTCACGGGTCTGTATCTGTGAAAGCAGATCACAACTGCTCTGGGTTTCTCACCAGGGCTTGGCTTGGTTGTTAGCGTACGGTGGGCTCGGTCTAGCTCCGGAGCTGAGTCCAGTATGTGTTCGCCAAGAGTCTCGAGCAGAAGTTGAGAGAAAAACGCTGTTGTTTGGGAGCCCTCGATATTCTCGGGAAGACCCACTATCCTTATGTTATTTCGGCGACTCCTGCCTTCAAGGCTGATAAGCTTAGCCTTTAGCTTGGCGTTCTCTTCGGTCACCGTAGTTAACATTAACGTTATAGCTCGTATATCTTGGCTAGTGGTAGTTGCAAAAGACTCTAATGCCGAGAGACGGTGTTGGTGGTCTAACATAGTGGTCTGGATATTGTCCAGCTTCGTTTCCAATTTGGTAAACGCAGTGTTGAATTCTACCAGTAACAATACCTTATGTTCTGTTAACATGGCTGCTAGCGTGGCCATACCGGTGCTGGTCGTCGGGTCTTTTGTCTCTTGCTCCGCTTTCTTTCCTTTGTTTGGCATCTTTACAGCACAGAGAGGTACTTACAATGATGTTACAATGTTTGTGGGTGGTTAAAAAACTTAGACTGAGCTGTAATAAAAGTTGGAGGTGAAAAGGTCGGGAAGTCCTACAGACCCATTTCTGAATTGCCTTTCCTCTCAAAATCCCTTGAAAATGTAATTTTAAGTCAACTTATGCCTTACCTTCACCAAAACACTATCTTGGAAACTTTCCAATCAGGTTTCAGGGCTCACCACAGCACAGAGTCTGCCTTGTTGAAGGTACATAATGACCTACTGCTCACCGTTGACTCCGGCGACTGTGCAATCCTGCTCCTTCTTGACCTCAGCGCAGCATTTGATACTGTCGACCTCACCATCCTAATTGACCGTCTCCGGTACGGGATTGGTATTGATGGCACTGCCCTGAGCTGGTTCATCTCCTACCTCAAAGGTAGGAGTTTCTCGACTAACATAGGCAACTCATTCTCCTCCCCAGCTAATCTCTGCTGTGCGGTTCCACAAGGTTCCATCCTTGGCCCCATTCTATTCTCCCTGTATATGCTCCCCTTAGGCCAAGTCATTGAAAGGCACGGCATTTCCTTCCATTGCTACGCAGACGATACACAACTCTATCTCCCCCTGAAGCCCAAAAACCAATCAAATCTGCTTAACCTTACCCGCTGCCTCGAGGATATAAAGTGTTGGATGGCCCAGAACTTCCTCCAACTAAATGAGAGTAAGTCTGAGGTCACCCTTCTCGGCCCCTAGGGCTCAATCAAAATTGATAGCAGGCAGCCTTGGAAGCCTTACCCCACTACTCAAACCTCACGTCAAAAACCTTGGCGTGATATTTGACTCACCACTGAAATTTGACAAACAAGTCAATGCCGTGGTAACAGCTAGCTTCTTTCAGATTCGGACGATAGCTAAAATAAAACAATTCCTCCACTTTGATGACCTCGAAAAGATCATCCACACATTCATCTCCTCCCGCCTAGATCACTGCAACTCCCTTTACACTGGCATCAGCCAATCTTCCCTGTCCCGCCTGCAACTGGTCCAAAACGCCGCAGCGAGACTCCTGACGGCCACCCGAAAAAGGGACCACATCACCCCGATCCTGGTCTCTCTCCACTGGCTCCCTGTGCGGTTCCGTATAAACTTCAACATCCTCCTCCATGTCTACAAAGCCCTCAATGGGCTTGCCCCCACCTACATTAAAAGTCTTCTCACCCACCACTCCAACTCCAGGTCCCTCAGATCGGCCGACTTGGGGTTGCCGAATATCCCGCGGTCTAGGCATAAGCTCAGGGGCGACCGCGCCTTTGCGGTTGCAGCTCCTAGACTGTGGAACAGCATCCCCCTTCCCATCAGAACTGTCCCCTCCATCGACTCCTTTAAGTCAAGACTAAAAACGTTTCTATACTCCCAAGCCTTTCTTGACATCCTCTGAGCGAGGGCTATATGTATGTAGTTTGTTTGTTTATATTATTCTTATAACAAATGTAAAGCACTTTGGCCAACGAGAGATGTTTTTAAATGTGCTATATAAATAAATGTCACTTGACTTGACTTGGCAGAGGATTATCAACAGCAAAGACACATAAAGACGCAGTGAGCAGCAACAAGAGACACAACAATAAATAACTTAATAATTCTCATCTTTAACATTTAAATTGTTCTTATATTTTAACAGTCATTCACATTTTAAACTTTAATAAATCCTTTTCCACTTTTCATGTCTGCGTGTTCTTCATCACAATGGGAACCTAATAGGCAGGAATGGCTGCTCTGTTGGAGAGCCACTAAGAGTGCATTTGGGGTGGTTGTGGGGAGATGGACTGAATGCGTGGGTGGAAGGGGAATGGCAAGGAGCAAAGTGGGGGGGTGAATGGAGGAGGGGTGACTGAATGAACTCCCACCACACCAGCCAGGAGTGACTGCACTGCCAGCCCACCAGCCATGAGTAAGTGAACTGCCAGCCCACCAGCTGTAAGTGACTGAACTGCCAGACCACCAGCCGTGGGTGACTGCACTGCCAGCCCTCCAGCCATGAGTAAGTGAACTGCCAGCCCACCAGCTGTAAGTGACTGAACTGCCAGACCACCATCCGTGGGTGACTGCACTGCCAGCCCTCCAACCATGAGTAAGTGAACTGCCAGCTCACCAGCTGTAAGTGACTGAACTGCCAGCCCACCAGCCGTGAGTGACTGCACTGCCAGCCAATCAGCCGTGAGTGACTGCACTGCCAGCCCACCAGTCATGAGCAAGTGAACTGCCAGCCCACCAGCCATGACTCACTGAACTGCCAGCCCAATAATCCATTCAGTCCACCCTCTCCCCCTTCCTTCTCACAGAGTCTATCACCTGTTTTGGGCAGAATTTCTGGTAGTTTCTCAGCTGGCAGCCTGCCAGGCCTGAGTGACTGTACTGCCAGGCCTCAGTGACAGAGCTGCCAGCCCAAGAATCTATTCGGCCCACGATGTCCATACTAGCCCTCTGGAAACCAGTCCCTTCGGCCCACAACACCCATACTAGCGCAAGAGAATGCTCCCCCACGCCAGCAATATTGGAATTGGTGGAGAGGTGGAATATTGCGTTGGGTGACCAGCCCTCCCGTGTGCTGCTGGGACCCAACGTCTTGACCACTTCCGTTCTACGTTGTAAATCCATTTTAGCTACCTCATATCGCTTTGATTTTTTCGCCATCTTACTCAACGTTCCCCTCCGCTACAAGCGCCCTAAGGTTTGTTCCGATCGGTGAAATATTAGAAAATGTATGAATGTTAAAAAAATCTTGAGATCAGCAGATTGGTCTTCTCGCCTGTCTGTCACCATGTGAAGGTAGCGCCCCTTCCGTGGGCCCGTAGAATAAAGACCCGGAGGCCGGACGTGAGTCAGTCACCTCGGAAGACCGTGAGCGAGAGTTACGTCCAGAACTGTGAGTCTACGCCGTGAATGAACTGATCTGTGAGTCTGCACCGTGCAGATTGAATTGTGAGTCTGCACCATGCTGATTGAACTGTAAGTCTACGCTGTGAGTAACTGAACTGTGAGTCTACACCGTGAGTAACTGAACTGTGAGTCTACGCCGTGAATGAACTGAACTGTGAGACTGCAACGTGCTGACTGAACTGTGAGTCTACGCCGTGAGTGACCGAACTGTGAGTCTACGCCGTGAATGAACTGAACTGTGAGTCTGCGGCGAGCTGAGTAGAGAGGTCGCGCTCATTCCGGCACTTCCTCTCATGTGCAGAAGACGCGCTCATTCAGGAAGACCCGCTCATTACGGAAGTCCCGCGCAGTCAAGAGGTCGCGCTCATTGCGGAAGGCCCGCGCCTCCAGAGGCCGCGATCAGCCGCGTGAGTAGATTCAAGAGAGTTTTGCTGTCATATATATGTCCCCTGTGTGTGTGTGTGTGTGTGTGTGTGTGAGTGTGTGTGAGTGTGAGTGTGTGTGCATGTGTGTGAGTCTGTGAGTGTGTGAGTGTGTGAGTGATGGGGGTGTGAGTTGTGGAGGGTGTGAGTGATGGAGGGTTTGAGCGTGTGTGTGATGGAGGGTTTGAGTGTGTGTGAGAGGTTGTGTGTGTGTGATGGAGGGTGTGTTTGTGCGAGAGATGGAAAGTGTGTGTGTGTGATGGAGGTTGTGTGTGTGTGTGTAATGGAGTGTGTGTGTGTGTGTGTGTGTGATGGTGTTTGTGTGTGATGGAGGGTCTGTGTGCGTGATGAAGGGTGTGTGTGTGTGATGGAGTGTCTGTGTGTGTGATGGAGGGTGTGTGTGTGTGTGTGTGTGTGATGGAGGGTGTGTGTGTGTGATGGAGGGTGTGTGTGGGTGATGGAGGGTGTGTGTGTGTGATGGAGGGTGTGTATGTGTGTGTGTGATGGAGGGTGTGTGTGATGGAGGGTGCGTGTGTGATGGAGGGTGTGTGTGTGATGGAGTGTGTGTGTGTGTGTGTGTGATGGAGGGTGTGTGTGTGTGTGATGGAGGGTGTGTGTGTGATAGAGTGTGTGTGTGTGTGATGAAGGGTGTGTGTGTGTGTGTGATGGAGGGTGGTGTGTGTGTGATGGAGCTTGTGTGTGATGGAGGGTGTGTGTTTGTGATGGAGGGTGTGTGTGTGTGATGGAGGGTGTGTGTGTGACGGAGGGTGTGTGTGTGTGATGGAGGGTGTGTGTGTGTGATGGAGGGTCTGTGTGTGTGATGGAGGGTGGTGTGTGTGTGATGGAGTGTGTGTGTGTGTGTGTGTGTGTGTGTGTGTGATGGAGGGTGTGTGTGTATGTGATGGAGGGTGTGTGTGTGTGTGTGATGGAGGGTGTGTGTGTGTGTGATGGAGGGTGGTGTGTGTGTGATGGAGTGTCTGTGTGTGTGATGGAGGGTGTGTGTGTGTGTGTGATGGGGTGTGTGTGTGTGTGTGTGTGATGGAGGGTGTGTGTGTGTGTGTGTGTGTGTGATGGAGGGTTGTGTGTGTGTGATGGAGGGTCTGTGTGTGTGTGTGGTGGAGGGTTTGTGTGTGTGATGGAGGGTGGTGTGTGTGTGTGATGGAGGGTGTGTGTGTGTGCTGGAGGGTCTGTGTGTGTGTGTGTGCGATGGAGGGTTTGTGTGTGTGATGGAGGGTGTGTGTGTGATGGAGTGTGTGTGTGTGTGATGGAGGGTGTGTGTATGTGATGGAGGGTGTGTGTGAGCCAACCAGCCGTGAGTGAGTGAACTGTCAGCCCACCAGCTGTGAGTGACTGAACTGCCAGCCCACCAGCCGTGAGTGAGTGAACTTCAGCCCACCAGCCGTGACTGACTGAACTGCGAGTCCACGAATCCATTCGGCCCACAATGTCTCTCCTAGCCCCTTGGAAACCAGTCCCTTCGGCCCACAAGACCCATACTAGCGCGCCAGAAGCCCCCCCCCACTCCTACTGGCCAGCAATATTGGAATTGGTGGAGAGGTGGAATATTGCGTTCGGGGACCAGCCCTCCCGTGTGAACATGTGACCCAACGGGTCCCAATTATTCTAGTATTCTCTAACATTGTCTCACAAACAAAAATCCACACGCACTCACACACGCAAACACTCACCCACATTTTCCTAATGCTCACACACTCACACACACACTCACGCACTCACGCAGACACAAACACAAGCAAATACAGTCACTCTTACAAACGCTGCCACACTCACACACGCAGACCCGTCTGCAAACTAACACATTTTGTGATTCAGAAGGATTCCATGGTGTTCGCGGCGAGCTGCACAACGTAGCGCCGCCGGGAATGTCCCCGGTGAGCAGGGCCGCCCTTCATTCGGCCCGGTAGTCACGGGTCACCCATCGCGGACGGCGATGGGAACCGCGCCTCGGTAGCGAGGATGGAGCCGCGAGCAATGACAACGAGCGAGGTGGACGGTCGCAGAGTGAGGAAGGCCGCCGGGAACGAAGGGGGTCCCCGGTGCGGCGGCAGGCAGGAAATAGAACTATTCGGCCAACGTTTGTAACTTTGTCGGCGTTAAAATGTGGCGAGATTTGTGTACGGCCTCGGTGAAGTCTGCGACATGGGTTTACCGGGTTGTCTGTAAAACTAGGTATTTCACTCTACCTGGGTACACGTGACAATAAAGGACCATTGAATCATTGACATTCTTGCAAACGCATACACTTACACTCATACACACACACACACTCCAACTGATTCACACAATCTCACACATTCACACTTAAATACACGTGCTAACACACTCATGCATGGACGCACACACCCATACTGTCACACACACACAATAACCAATGCGAGTCAGGATGCATCTCAGGAGAAGTTTAGTTGAGTTTTTACAGTTTGGTTTACTTTATTGTCACGTGTACCGAGGTACAATGAAATGCTTTTGCTGCGGAAAGATAGCTTTTACAGTTTATAGATACATGATAAGGGGATAAGGTTTAGTGCAAGGTAATGCCAGGAAAGTCCCATCAAGGATCGGCCGAGGGTCACCAAAGAAGTAGATAGTAGTTCAGCACTGGTTGTGATAGGATGATTCAGTTGCCTGATAACAGCGGGGAAGAAACATCCTTGAGTCTGGAGGTGTGCGTTTTCACACTTCTCTATCTGTTGCCTGATGAGAGAGGGGAGAAGAAGGAATGACCAGGGGCAGAATCGTCGACTTTGCAGCCGGCCTTGCCGAGGCAGCGTGAGGTATAAATTGAGCCAATGGAAGGGAGATTCGTTTGTGCCACCGTCTGGGTCACGTCCACAATTTGCTGCAATTACTTACTGTCTTGGATGGAGCTTCTTCTTCTTGCGATTGAAACATAAATCCAAAGAATAATTAGATCTCAAGCTGGTGTTGAGCAGCCAGGTTGGTGTCTCTGTTGGCGTCAATGTCTGCCAGGCCCTGAGAGAGCTCCATTTGGTGGGTGGTAGAGCGGGCACCCAGAGATGACATGGTTGGCTGTATGTTGTTCTGCCCCACATTTACTGGCTGGGCTCTGGCGGAGCCCACATCTCCACATGCTGTCATTGAAACGTCCAACTCCAGTACCAAGTCTGTTGGGCTTCACCCATGCCCCTCTGGGGAGCTCAGGCCCTGGACAGCTTTTATCTGGTGAAGAGATGTAGCTGTGTAATGGAGATGATGCTGCCTTCCACTCATGTGACCACTTGGTGGCTATCCAGTGTGCTTTTGTCTCAGTTGGCTGGATGGATGCTAGGAATTGTTTTCCATGTGGAGCAAAGGGGTGACGGGACTTCAGTCGGGGTGGCCTCTGCTCTCTGCTGATAGCCTGATGGTGGAGGTGATCTGGGTCTATGGCACGACGAGATAGTGCCAGAGTTGCTGCTTGCCTTCGGATCCCTGCAGGCGGAATGCCCGCAAGTAAAGGGAGCTGCTCGACTGGAGTAGGTTGAAGGCACCCAGTGATGGTTCACAAGGTGCTGTTCAGGCTTGTGTTTACCAGGCTAGTATGTCTGCTTCTACTCCATACGGGTGCGCAGTACTCAGCTGGAGCATACACAAGAGCTAAGGCAGAGATGTGAAGAGTTGATGGGCTGGCTCCCCAACTTGTTCCTGCCAGGCATCGGATGAGGCCGCTACGTGCCGGGACCTTGTCGCGGAGACCAGCCAGGTGTTGACGAAATGTAAGCGACCTGTCCAGCTTTACGGAGCTGCCCAGATGGAGCTGTTCCGAAACCAAGCTGCGATGGTTTTTGATTAAAAATACCTTGTTTGGTGCAACTGTAGAAGTTGGTGAGAGTTGTAGGCGACATGCCGATCTACCTATGCCTTCTCAGAACATGAATAGGTGACGTTTCTGGTCGGGATCCTTCTTCAGACTGGTTGTGGTAGGAAGGGGAGAAGACTGGAACAGAGGGAGGCAGGAAAACGTGAGTTGAATGATGTGCGGATGCAGATTAATAGGGTTGTTATAGTCATGTGGTTGATACCTGAGATTCAACTATATAAGGAGTGAGATCAAGATTGAAGAGGATGGAATTATAAAGAGAGGGGAAGGAATATCGGTGGAAGGGGAGGGGTAGAGGAGATGAGTGGGTGGGAATCCGTTTGAGGCACGAGGAAGAGCGAGGGGACAGCGGGAATTTTCACGCTAGCTCCCTAACATTGGAGAATTCAATGTT
The DNA here is from genome assembly GCA_038087875.1 of Malacoraja senta. Classification (NCBI taxonomy): domain Eukaryota; kingdom Metazoa; phylum Chordata; class Chondrichthyes; order Rajiformes; family Rajidae; genus Malacoraja; species Malacoraja senta. The sequence goes on along the minus strand of JAXLNO010005219.1, from coordinate 93,764 downwards.
CATACCATTGGGTTGCAAGGTACCAAAGCGGAATATGAAGTGGCGATCTACAGTTTGCATGTTGCCTCACTCTGGCAATGGAGGAGGCCCAGGGCAGAAAGGTCAGTGTGGGAAGGGGAGTTACAATGGTTAGCAACGGGGAGATCCGGCAGGCCTTGGCGGAACGAGGGTAAGTGTTCGTCTAAAACGTCTCCGAGTCTACGCTCGACCACGCCGATGTAAAGGAGGCCATATCTGGAACACCGCACGCAACACATGAGATTAGAGGAGGTGCCGGTGACCATCTGTCTCACCTGGAAGTGCTGCTGGAGTGTGAGGGAAAGGGTATATGGACAGCTGTTACATCCCATGGTGGCTCACCGTTTTAATCGCACTTCTCAAGAAAGGAGTTGGAGAGAGAAGTGAGGGCGAGCAGGAGGAGAGTTGGGGAAATGAAGAGACAGATACGGAGTACAAAGATGAAAGGGCGAGATAGCGGAGAAGACGAAAGTGGAAGAGGGGGCGGGAGAGTGAACTATTAAATGTAGTGTGGGAAGATGGAGAGAGAGAAGAGTTCAGAGCTAGTGGGTTGGTAAAAGGGGGAGAGGGAAGGGTCAGAGAGATACAGAGATACTGAGGGAGAGATACAGTGAGAGTGAGAGGTTAGGGAGGGGTAAGGGAAGAAAGGTTGACAGAGATATGCCGGCGCAGAGAGGGAGAATAGAGAGAGTAGGGGAGAGAGTGACAGTTCAGAGAGAGGACAGCAGTGAGGATGGAGGGAGAGAGAAAGGCAGGAGGGAGAGGTGCTGCATCATTCGCCGTTTTATGTAGGTTTAGGACAAATATGAGGCGGCAATGTTGCTGTTCTCTGGGTGTCTTTGTGAGTCTTTGGTCGTTCATCCACAGAAGGTGGTGAAGGCAGAGAATGTTATTGTCGCAGGGCAAAGTCAGATCCACTCCAGGCAAGCAGGGAGTGAATGGTTCCCGGGGTCAGTCAGCGGGAGTGTGGGGTTGAGGTCACAGTCAGTCAGTGAAGCCGCGATCATATTGAGTGGTGAAGCAGAGTGGAGGGGGGGGGGGTTAGTCCGAGGCGATGTGTTGAACTAATTCCTCAACCTGTGGACAAAGGTCGCCCAGTCCAGTCCACCTTCAAACTGGGCACCAGAAGCTCTGAGAGGGTCCCTGGAATTTGGCATTGCCTTGCTGAGTGAAACGGATTGAAGGAAATCAGACAAACAACATGAGGTGCAGAGTTGGATCTGATGGAGTTTGAAACAATATCCCCTTTGCTGGAACAATGCCGCCTCTCCCAATTTCCATCCCTCAGTATCTATCGCCACAATTCCCAGTCTTTGGAGTTTCTCAATCAATTCCCTGATTAAATCACAACCTGTCTCAGCAGGGATTTCACTCGGCTGGTGTCATCTATTTGTGAATCATTTCAACATCTCTATTTTTAAACTCTGTTGAAACTTCACTGTCCCGGTGGAGACGGAAAATGGTATAAAATCTCCAGGAATGTTCTGCCTCAGTATTTCATTCCGAGACATTACAGGTAGCTCACGGGGACACGTCGCTGGGCAGCGAAAATGGGGCAGCATCTTTATGAATATTACGCCGTGGAGGGAATCGTGTACGTGATCATTGCTGCCGTTGGAGTCCCTGGTAAGTGAGCAGAACAATTCAAGTTTTATAACTCCGTGTGTTAACTGGTGTTGACCTGATTCTCATCATGTTACAAGTTCCCAACTGATGATCGTTGTACAAGAATATGTGAAGAATATCAATCCTCTCAGTGAAATATTTGTGAATTAACGCTGTGATTTGTCTTATTTCCAGACAGCTGAAACTAACACTCTTTTTCTCTCACTGCTGCCGGCCGGGAGCCACTAGAATGTTGTTCTTGCTTTCAGTGGGACCTTGCCCAGAGTTCTCCCAGTGCTCGGGACAGGCAGGCAGACAGGTAGCTCTCCGGGACGGTGTGACTGGGAAAGAGGCGTTCAAATTGTGAAGTTCACTGTGTCTGAGTTATTGATCAGAGTGAACACCCGCTCCTGTGGACACTGTGTCTCACTGTGGAGTCTGTCTGTCACTGTCGGATTCCACCCACAGCCTGTTGGTCAATAATTGGATCGATCTCCTGAACCAGTGGCCGCGGATCTACCGGCGTGTGTGTGTTGTTACTTCACCTGCACCATCTTGAGTCTGCTGAGATTAGCCGCTGTATGTCTAAACTAACCCGACTAACTCACCCCCCCCTGTCTCTGTGCTTTGGTACATATATCCCACACCGTCCGTACATGGGGATAATAGGTTGCATTCCTGGCACCGTCTGGATTTCGTGTGTGGGAAAGAACTGCAGATGCTGGTTTAAATCGAAGATAGACACAAAGTGCTGGAGTAACTCAGCGGGACGGGCAGCATCTCTGGAGAGAAGGAATGGGTGACGTTTCGGATCAAGACACTTCTTCAGTCTCATTCCTTCTCTCCAGAGATGCTGCCTGTCCCGCTGAGTTACTCCGCTTTCTGCGTCGACCGTCTGGACCAGAAGGGGTGGACTCTCATTTGCAACAATTGGCCTCTGCTTCAGTAGGGAATTGTGAAGGGCACCTTGTGTGGGGAGGGAGAGAAAGAGGAATATCAGGGATGATTGGATATGGCGGCCATTGTAGTGCGTTCTTCCCCCAGCTTTACCTTTACCTTTAGAAAGGAGATGAGGAGGAATTTCTTTAGACAGAGGGTGGTGAATCTGTGCAATTCATTGCGGCAGACGGGGGTGGAGGCCAAGTCAATGGATAGTTTTAAGGCGGAGAGTGATAGATTCTTGATTAGTGCGGGTGTCGGGGGGTTACGGGGAGAAGGCAAGAGAATGGGGTTGAGAGGGAAAGATAGATCGGCCATGATTGAATGGCGGGGTAGCCATGATGGGCCGAATGGCCTAATTCTGCTCCTACGAGCTGCACTCTTGTGTAAAGTGTTTAAGAAGGAACTGCAGATGCTGGAAAATCGAAGGTAGACAAAAGTGCTGGAGAAACTCAGCGGGTGAGGCAGCATCTATGGAGCGAAGGAAATGGGTAACTATTTCCAGTATGAAGAAGGGTTTCGGCCCGAAACGTTACCTGTTTCATTCCTTCCATAGATGCTGCCTCACCCGCTGAGTTTCTCCAGCACTTTAGTCTACTCTTGTGTAAAGTCCTTTCTGAGTAATTTCCCTTATCTGTGCTGAATGCTACCTGGTTCTGGAAGGGCAGAGTTTGGGGATAATGCAATCGATGAAGTAGTTTGCATCAAGAATCCATTGGGATAACCTCAGTGGAAGCTTGAGAGTGATGAGTGGTGAATGTGGAATTCTCTGTCTCAGAGGGCGGTGGAGGGCGGTTCTCTGGATGCTTTCAAAATATAATTAGATAGGGCTCTTAAACATAGCGGAGTCAGTGGATATGGGGAGAAGGCAGGAACGGGGTACTGATTGGGGATGATCAGCCATGATCACATTGAATGGCGGTGCTGGCTCGAAGGGCCAAATGGCCTCCTCCTGCACCTGTTGTCTACTGAAGTCACTGTGGAATGAATCCATTAACGGAGCCACTCTGCTGCTGCTGTTGACGGATTCTATGTTGTCCCTGCCTTCCCTCTGGAAGTCTCCCTCCTCGTCCCCATCAGATGCCGAGTTCCCAGAGCCCTGGTTAAACGGGGCCGGCCGCTCACGGTTAAGTCTGTGAAAGCGGCCCCATCACAGACTGTGAGCAGCAGCAGGGTTAACTATAGAAAGGACCATTGCGCCTATTGTAGCGGGTGGGTGGCTACTCGTTCCCTCCCCGCCCTTTACCCCGCCCGCCCGTCGCCTTATCTCTTCTCCCCTGAAGCAGGCAGGCAGGTCGGGCACAGTCGGAGCCGGCTCTGACATTGTTAAACTTGCAGCAGCCGCGCACCGACTCCAACACTGCTGATCTTGAGCTGAAAGTAGAGCCGGTATTCAGCCCCGGAGACCGTGTTGAGTAAATGCGCAGTGTCCGTTCCCTTGTCTTTCCGCAGTGAATTTAGTGGCGATTGTGATCCTGTCCCGGGGAAAGTGCGGCCTCTCCACCTGCACCACTCGCTACCTGGTGGCCATGGCAGCGGCCGATCTACTGGTCCTCATCACCGCGGTCATTTTGAATCGGCTCCGATGGCATTACTTTTATTGGAGTTTCCTGTCCATCACCCCTGTGTGCAGCGTTAACCTTGTACTGAGGACGGCAGCTACAGACTGTTCTGTCTGGTTCACCGTCACTTTCACCTTTGATCGCTTTGTCGCCATTTGTTGCCAGAAGCTGAAAACTAAATATTGCAGCGGGAAAACTGCGGATGTGGTTCTGGCAACAGCCGGCGTTCTGCTCTGTCTGAAAAACATTCCCCACTACTTCACACAGGAACCCTGGAGAATCATCGACAATGTCCCGTGGGGCTGTGTCGGGGTGGACAGTGTTTACATTGACCCCGGGTGGGTGGCATTTGAATGGATCAACACGGTTTTAACTCCGTTCCTCCCTTTCGCTGTAATCCTGCTGCTCAACGCTCTGACAGTCCGCCACATTTTAGTGGCCAGTCGGGTCCGTAAGGGGCTGAGGGGTGAGAGCAAGGGGGAGGACCGAGTGACCCGGAGATGGAGAGCAGGAGGAGGTCTATGGTTTTACTCTTTACCATCTCCGGCAGCTTCATCCTCCTGTGGCTGACGATGGTTGTAAGCTTCGTCAATTATCAGATCACAGGAACTGGAAATGATATGAATGTTTCTCAATATATCTTTAACAATGTCGGGTTTTTGCTGAGGTATCTCAGCTGCTGCACCAACACATTTATTTACGCGGTGACCCAGTCCAAGTTCAGGGAGCAGGTGAGAGCGCGGTGAAATATCCGTTCACCTCAGTGCTTCGGCTCATGAATAAATCCGCGCCCTGAGCGCATCCATCCCAGAGGCGGGCGGGCGGGCGCAGTGTGTCCGCTCCGGGCTCCGGCTCCTGACATTCACCGCCGGAGCCATGAGGGAGAGAGGAGCTGGACAAAGTTGACTGGAAAGTGACCCTAGCAGGGATGAGAGAGAGTGGAACAACAAGGGCAGGTGTTTCTGGGAATAATACAGAAGGTGCAGGATCAGTTCATTCCAAAGAGGAAGAACGATTCCAAGGGGAGTAAAGGGGCGACCGTGGCTGACAAGGGACGTCAGGGACAGTATACAAATAAAAGAGAAGAAGTACAACGTAGCAAAGATGAGCGGGAAGCAAGAGGATTGGGTAATGTTTAAAGAACAACAGAAGATAACCAAAAAGACAATACAGGGAGAAAAGATGAGGTACGAAGGTAAGCTAGCCAAGAATATAAAGCAGGACAGTAAAAGCTTCTTTATGTATGTGATGAGGCAAAAATGAGTTAAGACCAAAGTTGGACCCTTCAAGACAGAAAAAGGTGAATTTATTATGGGGAACAAGGAAATGGCAGATGGGTTGAACAGGTACTTTGGATCTGTCTTCACTAAGGAGGACACAAACAATCTTCCTGATATAGTAGTGGCCACAGGATCTGGGGTGACGGAGGAACTGAAGGATATCCACATTAGGCAGGAAATGGTGTTGGGACTGATGGGACTGAAGGCTGATAGATCCCCAGGGCCTGATGGGCTGCATCTCTTTTTCTTTCGCGTTTCGTTCTCTCTCTCTTCTTTCAATCGTTTTAGATTCAATTCATTTTTTCCGCTCCGAGCTCTAGTTTTTTTAAAGCGGTGTTTTGGCCCGTCCTCCGTCCGAGCTGGGCGGAGAGGGGGAACGAGAAAGGAGGAGGGGAGGAGGAGTGGAGAGAAAAAACTGGGACATGGTTAGTTTTACCGTTAAAAATATATATTTACACACACACACACACATACACACACACACACACACACACACACACACACACACACACACCAAACTCTTTATCGGGGGTCTTTTATTGACAAATTTCACACAGTTTCGACTAGAAATGAGAAGCGGAAATATGTGAGAAAAATAGATAGTTGCCTCTTTCATCAATTAGCGTGGACAAGGCTTCAG